>JAWQUT010000031.1:3250500-3273485 GCA_033807755.1 Ellobium chinense
GTGGGCTGGTGGATGGATGGAATACCCTGTAGCTACATCGTGCATGCATCAGTAAAGTCACTGCAGCTGGGCTATTATTAGACGCAACCCTGACTATGATAGGGGAAGCCATAAACGGGGATGGTGCACAAGCAATAATATACAATTCTGAAAGTATGCCAACGTTTGAAGGTGTTTCGCATATTTTCAGGCAATCCATCTTTTGATGAGTACAGCACGTGTCAAATGCACATGAAACGAGCATTGCCCCCAGGAACGCCTTTGTTGTAGCTTGCAGAAGCTAAACGGCAATTTACTGTGAGTGGTGCAGCGATTCATAGACCAGATTTTTTTGGCGCAAGACTGCCATTATATTACCGAAGGAGAGTGTTAGGAATATGCGTGCAAAGACACTTTATTACTATGAGATCCTTCAAGAAACCTGTCTATTGGCTTCAGCAGGTCGTTAAAGAAAGCAGTTCCATGCCGACTCAATATTATGAACAGGTTTGAAATAGGTTTTCGCTCAAGCTGCAGACTCAGCCGTGTTCGATCTTGACCCCTCCACCCCCCTCCTTCTTTTGTTTTTGCACCAATTTCTTTCTTTTTCACCAACAATGCTTTTCAGCGCTGATCTTGCCCTGCCCCCTTCCCCCCCTCTCTGTTTTTTTGTGCGCGAAATTCTTTCTTTATAACCAACAGTGCTTTTTATCACTAATCTTGGGTATTCGCTAATCCTTTGCCAATCCCCGCCCTTCCCCGGTTACGCGGGTTGCAGTTAGGTCTTTGGACCATATCAATCGATAATAAGCTTATCACACTTCCTAAACACCTGGGTAACGGGTATTGGTCGCGGGTTTCCTAATACACAATGTTTACGTAATCCAATATTCATGAGCCCTAAGTGACAACCCAAAGCTCTGTGTCAATAGTCCTGTAGCCTGACATTGACTCTAGGTCAATATTGACAGTCATAGGTAAACAATAAAGTTTAAACGAACTTGGTCTACAAAGTGAAGATTACAAAACACGTACAGTCATCAAACACCTGTAAACCTGATCTCCACAGTTTCAAACCAGAATCAGTACATGTATTTATTTAGAAACGGAGGTCTGAGACTTTCTGCAAGCTTTACACCTATCACATTAACACTACTTAGATTTCAGAGTAGGCAGTGTGTGTCAAAAAAAAGGATCTCTCTAACGGGTCATAGGCCTGCTTCATTAACTATATATTAACCTTACAATGCACAGCTCTCATAATCCCAACACAATCAAATTATGGAATTCGCTGAGTTCCGTTCCTATTTCTAAATAGTTATTCTTAACTTAAAGTATTTCCCACTACTAAAGTTTCCATTTTCTAAATAGAATGGATACTGAAAAAGATTAAGGACGGCCTTATTATGGCAGAAAGCTGCTACAGATGCCTGCTGGATAGTAATTTAGTTAGCGCAATCCCGCTGTTGTGGTACCTATTTTCTCAGTGAGTTCTTTCATAATATACAAAAGCAAATAGCTCCAACACAAGCTGAGGAGGAAAATGTCGTGTGTCTGATGACAGGACGCGAATGTCGGCCTGTCAAACAACGTCGGACACTTTCAGATACACTCTGCAGCCAAATGTGTTCTATTATTGATTCATCCGTTATCGTCATTGCCCATTACCGCATCCTCGTATCATTATCAGTATCTCACGTGACCAGTTTGCCGCTGCGCTGGGGAAAATGCTGAAACAACTAGTCATTGACATTACTGCAATAATCATGAGGTCATGGGTGACAGATCTGAGGCCCATGTTACATGAAGTTTCAGCTAGCGTTTACTAACTTGCCCAACTCAGCTAATATGATCCGCGACATAGCTCTAGGTACCACCATTCCCTACATCCTTGTCTCTTTTGAAGTATTAATTTGTGAAGAATATTGCCATATAAAATGTCGTTTTCAGAGCCTTAAGCCCTGAGTTAAAAATATAAAGTCCATTATCTTTTCTGCATTATTTTACCTGAATGCAAGAGAAAATGTTTGTAAATTGTTTGCCTTTGGGAGGAGGTAGTGGTGATGCAGAAGGATAGAACAGAATATAATTTCTTAGATTACATGATTGCAGCAACTTCTTCTGACCCTTCCTATACAGCGCCCACATCCCGCGCCCAAGTCCTCTCTGCATCATTTCTATGTTGTATGAGCTTGATATGAAAAGAAAAGGTCATGTAAATCCTAATATTTCTGGAATGTTCCTCATGTTCCCCCATACTCCACTATCATGACATTCTGATGCTTGTATATTATATAACACCGTACCTTCCAACCTATGAATATTGCAAGAATATTGCATAGACACTCCAAGAACATTGAACAGACACTTCAGTTTTCAGCAGCGTCCTTCTTATTAGAACTCCTTGCTTATTCCTTCGTATATATAGATAGATCTACAGTATATTCACCAAATCCAGTCATGAAAAGTGTAGCCTATAGAATATTTCAAAAACCATCCTCCAGCACATTTAACGAACAAAATCCCAGCTTGAATACAACAGATGTTTAGCAGGGCTTAATGCCAAGCGGTGACTAAGTGAGTTCGATCGCAATGCTGGAGAGTCAAATCAGATTAAGTTATTACTGCCAACCAGATAAATTCTACAGATAGCAGCAAGCTTTAACAGAGTTTGAAAACATTTATAATGGAAAATAGCCCTCCCAGTTTCGTACCACAATGAGTTATGCTGAGTGTGAGGAGAAGCAAACTCTAGCTTAAACCATCAAGCACCCCGAAGTGCAATGTTTACCAAGTTGGCGTCAGTTATAGTGTTTATTCGGATCAAAGTAAATGCCCAATGACAGCGACTATCCTATACTCTAGCGCGTTGAAGTGGATATTCGAACAGCCCCTTATATGACAGGGCAATAAAAAAAGTCGTCCTAAGTTTTTACACGGAAGAAAGATCGTAGCTGTCCTGCCCACAATAATGCAATTAATATAAATACACCTCCCCCTCCCCTCTCCTCCCCCATCCCCAACTACAAACCCAAAAGGCAAAACAAAAAAGTGTTTTGAAGTCTTACACATATTTTCAACAGACAGGTGAAACCACAGAAACTTGTCACACATCTAATGGCACGATGTGCACTGCAACACTGGAGATACCGGCCAGATACACTGGAATTCGTGACACTATGTCCAACCGAAATAACCGATCCCAGCAAGGATATTATTCTATGACATTATAATCTAAAGTACAGACTGATTTACAGGCTTAGTCATGTCTCCTGACGCCACATGATATCCCGTAATTTACTGGCTAAGATCCATTGGGCCCACTTTAGAATTTTCACAAACAAAAAAAAAAAAATGGAGCGTTTTCCTAGGAATTAACGTTAAAACAAAAGCTGTTCTGGTTACTCGCCTCCTTGGGTACAACACACTGCCAGCATAAATTTAATGTTACACCACTGTGGCAAAAAGCGCTCTAGTCGTGAACAATATTATTCTGTGCAAAGGGTAAAGTTGAAGCTAACGACTGATGTCGGTAGTCCTATCAGAATTCGGGAATTTCATCTAATGTTATTTCCATCGACACAGCGACATTTTCACCTAGGACTGATGGAGAAGGAGAGGCCATCTCGGTGCAATCGTCAACAATATTAAAGTGACAGGGGAACAGCCGCAGGCTATGTCCACTTGTGGGCTGTCCGTTGTACGTAGGTTTCTTACCTTGGTCTGTGATCAATAGTTATACTTTTTGCATATTATGCCACCACAGTAAACTTAACCTGTGATTTTGGTTATTTTCATTCATGGCCCCCTGCCATATTAGAAAGTTGCAACAGTAGCTAGGAAAAGATTTCCTTATCTCAACCTCTGGTCTTGAAGCAATTCACATGCAAAGTAACTTGCAACGCTCTTAGGCGGGATGTAAACAAATCAGGGGCGAAGATCCTTCAGAAATTGAGGACATGTGATTTCGGTTTCCTCGGTCTCGTCCTCAGAATGAAGAAAGAGGGATGGACCCTTTACCCCTCCCCCACACCATACATGCTCACAGAGTACCCACCCTTTGTCTTTTTAGGGGAAGAACATCAGCATCTCACGAATATTAGCACCCCACCCTATTGACTAAGCCGGATCTACGCCCACAACAACACAACTACACGAAAGATTTTGATAAGACAGATACGGCTGACACAAAGTATGGTATGATGTAATGCGTTGCTGCTACAGGGATAAATCCAGTAAAAACAAATGCATTATCATAAAGTGTGCTTGAGTCAGCCATGCAGCAGACTTCACTGACAGATCAGGACGTGGACTAGATCTATTTGAGATAGGTTAGAAAACTGAGAAAGGGTGAAATATAATGAACAACTTATGATTCGGGTTCTTACAGACCTTGCAGTAAAATTTAGCATGTTTCACCTATATAATTATAGCGAATTGGTGGCTGGATAAATCGACGACTTAACAAGATGTTTCACTATGCAAGGTATAAGGGCCTTGACTCCCACTTCATACAGCCTCGGAGGGATTGAGGCGAGAGGGAGAGAGAGCCTCAAGCCTAACCTTACTGATAAAAATATATTATCGTGCTTCACAAGGTTTAACAGTCTGCGGTGTGCAGGGTAGGGAGCGACGAGGGGTAGACGGCCCTGATGACAATGATTTCTTATCAAGCACTGTATTAGCCAGCAATGTAGAAGCAGACGAAGTTCATATATAATCAGTTTGACGTGAAAATGTGATGTTTGCGGGGAGTGAAGGACCACTCCATCATCATTAAGGGGCAGCTTTTTTGTTGTGTCACGTGAGGCAACACATTGCGCTGATGATGTCACTGATGTGTGAAGGTTGACGTAGGATGACTAAGTAACTTAAGAAGAGGAAAGAGGAGAACATGGTCGATTCTTAACAGTGTGGGCGAGATGCTCTTAAACTGCCACGTTTAAAATAAGACCCCACGCTCCCGGACCTCATATACTCGAAAAACCCGCATGCTCGATGCAATGTTCTGGTCCCCGGCCCTTTATGGTCGCCTTGAAACTTTACTAACGAACTTCAACACCTCACAAACTCAAAATTATAGGCTGCCCACTGGAATTTTAGTTTGTAAGAGGTAATAAGAGGTCAGAGTGACTGAGACGCTGGAAGGTGGAGGGTGAGAGAGGAGAGCACTGGGCCACTACTGTAGTACGAGGCGGACTGAGCTAGGAATTAATGGAGTGCAGAGGAGACGCGAGAAAGTTAATACTTCTTTCCCGTAAATAGTTAATTATCATTACAGCAAAAAATTCCAATTGGCCTGAGAAAGCTTTAGGATAATACTGTGCTTCTTGGCGGAAGAGTTCGTTTGTTACTGTGGAGAGCATCTAAGAATTATCGGGAGTGTGACTGCGAACTGCCACCTCGGAAACAGTTGTAGAGGCTAAAAATATACTGGGGTGAATTCCGTGCACACCGTTTTGTAGTTCGGGCTAAATGAACAGAACTAATACACAAGCTGATGTGTCATGTGTCAAGGAGGAACATTCATTAATTATGGTCGAACACCTGTGTGTGAAATGGGCTGAAAATGTTAAAGTCGTTAGGGCCGAGTCTACGTGACAAACATGCATGCTAAACACTTACATTTTCCCTGCGGTTAGGAAGTATTAATTAAAGCGAGTTTTCTGTTCTATCGGACCCCGTTTACCTAGAGAGTTCCTCTACAGTTAGAACACAGTATTAATTGAAGAGCGTTTTTCTAAAACTCGACAGATACTGTACACTTTCGTTGAACAGTGAGTTTGTAGCGTATGCAGAGATGCATTTCTGTGTCATTTCATTCAATGCAAGATCAAGGCTGAAATCTGCCTTCTCTCAAGTTTCATGCCTTTTAATAGTAAATAAAAATACTTGTGCGAAGAGCAATTATCTTCATATTATTACTTTTTATTTCCAAAACATTCAGAGACCACACACTGAGTGTTTGAAAATCGCTCTTCAAGATGCTCTCCACCCCACCATTCCCTCACCACCTGTTGCACAGTTACAATGATTAGAATAAACACAGAAAATCAGCTAATGCATCGCCAAGGGCGCATTGTGGCTCATACATAATTCAGTAATGCACACGCCTACAGGCTACACAGTCCGAATGCTGCTGCACACTGCACTCTTCACTGTATTGTTTCAACGCTGTGTACTTCCTTTGGCTCAAAGACAATCCTAAACACCCAGGAAAAAACGATATGTACCGAAATATACATAGGATCCTGTCTTCCTAAGCCTTAATGCAAGTAATCCAATCCATCGGCACTGTTGTATAGCGTACACACCCACTCAGATACCACAGGCATGCTGTGAGATGAATACTTGCGAAATGGGCCACTACAGTGAAGCCGATATGACCATAACGTCTTTAACAGCCACGAAATGGTCTCGATATACTCTGTACTGATTACTCAAATTGTTTTGTTCAGACAAACTTGAACACACAAGATACCTTAGGTCTGGTAACACTACCGGCACATCCATAACTATGTTTAGGGCCTTCCTGTCTTTGCAAATTTTTTTAACATACGCGATAGACCGAACACTCGGTTAATGAATTACCTTACTCGTGCCCAACATAACAGACCTATTTGCTACCTGACACTTCTTTCAGACATCATTATAACACACTAACACGTTCAAACGGTCTATTTAACACGGCCTACTCTTCACCAAGATACAGTGGTTTTAGGGAACGTAAGCTCCTCTCACAGTAAAAACCCGAAAAATTGTGCATCCACACCGTATACTCCATATGTTCTGTAAACTCTGCTGTACCATAGCCTACCTCCCCATTCAATAAGGCCTACAACTAGGCCTACACCCATTCATGTGGTATTCATCGGCAGAGTGAAAGCTCGATTCGTTTGAGGAAAGTAGCATCACACGACCTTACCAACTGCATACAATTTGCTCGGTAAACGAATGCGCTGTAAACAATCACAAATCACCATAGCAACAGCAAACAGCACAAGTATTTCGTTTCAATGATGAACTTAAAAATCATAAAAAGGGAAACAAAAAGTAATCAAACCAGCCGGCATCAACTGTCGCCACTCGGATGGGAACACACGCTCGACACACAGCGAGCTTGACCCACCCTCAAAGAAGAACAAAAATAATCCCGGTGGAATGTCCCACTCTCGGTCGCAGGTGAGGGACTCCCGCAAGGTCCCCCCTTGCGGTGCTATGACTCAAGCGGGTCCCCGGTCAAAGGTCCCCGGTCTCTGTCAATGATAAAAACTGCTGGCTTTGCAGCCATTAATGGGCAAAGGGGTCTGAATAAAACCTGCTGTTCATGTTGATGTTGATGATGCTGGTGGCCCTTTCTCGCAGTATATTATATTATATTCTCCTCACCGGGTGGTCTCAATATTATACAGCCCTATTATGGTAATTGTTTCTCTTGCTATGCCCAATCATAAGAATGATTGCTGCTAAAGATTTCTGTAATTTGCTGTTAATGATGTTAGGTGGCAATAATTGTGACGATGATTCTAACACTGAAAGTGGCTGCACTGCTGCCACAGCATGTGTGCAAATTATTGCAGTTGTAGCCTATAACATAATTATCTGTGCAAGGATATTGTTGATTCGTCTGTGCTGATTCTCTTAAAATACAGTAATTTAATAACTCTTTTGTTTATAGCCTACGTTCTGCTAGGTGTCCCTTCCTCTCTCCATCCCTCCCTCCACCATTCGACTAGATTTATGATGATGATATCATATTGTGATCTCTGCTTTAACATCTCAGAACTGACTTTAAGTTGTAAGCATATGAATAACTATGATATTCTAATATTAAATACAAGTTTTTGGTGGTGGTGATGACGACGATGATGATGAACCAGCTTAAGGATAACGATGATGATGGTAATGATGATGAAGGAATGAAGATGTGAACTCGAGCTCGAACTCAGAATTGTAACGGGGAAGTAAACTGGTCTAGATCTAATCTTTAGTAGCTGTTCGTGATCATTGGACCATTCACATAAACAGGACAGGCCTACAGCTGCAGCTGAAGTGGTCCAGAACGGACCTGACAAAAAGGCAATGATACTGGATCGTACTGGATCAACTCCTCCCTCCCACTTCCCACCCCTAAGTTTTTAAGCGCATTAATAGACAGTTACAATCGACGGCCATAATGGCTGCTAGTTTCATTGATCTTGGTGCAATGCTTAGCAGCAAAGGGAGTGAAAACACACGTCAAAAAAAAAAATGATATGCCAGGGCCAGTGTGTTAGAAGCACACCGTGCATGCTTTTGTTAGACATGTGTTTTTGATTTGTTTGGCTGTGATATAATCATAGCATCCAGGACAAAATATAAAAAAAACAAACACAAATCCAGCATTAGCAGACAGTATTCAACTGCTAATTTGGTGCCACGTTTCAATGGCATTATATTATTAATATAACTGTACTGAGACATTGTATCATTGGCCCTTGGCCAACAAGAAAATAAACTTCACACTTGAAGTTAAAATTAAGTGGGGATTTTTTGTTGTTGTTGGTTTTTTTTCTGGTGGGGTTTTTTTTTTGGTTGTTGTTTTTTGGTTTTTTTTTTTTTTTTGGNTGGGGGGGGGGGGGTGTCCGACATCCGACATAATAAACTGTCCGTCATTATGACAAATGAAGAGCTCCAAAAAAATATTGAGTACCCATATGACTGGCACAGCACATGACGGGCCTGTCTAGTGGTGGGGGAGTGGGGTGAGCGGATTGATGCGGCTAAAGCAATAATGGCAAATCATATGAGGGAGACCACTTATACAGACCAGCAGACCACCATCAGGGCACCAACAATAGAACACTTTTTTAACGCTGCCAAAAAAATACTCAGGGAGAAACTTGCCATTTGCAAGCTTCAAACTCGGGACCTTTTACACCATGAGAAAGCAGACTTTATATATCTTTCGACCATCCCGCCGGCAACACGGATTTTGAGGAAGGAACAGGAAGACCAGAACTGGTAAGACCTGCAGTTATATTTGGCGACGTTGTTATTGCTGCCGCCGCCTTTGTTGCAGCTGTATATCAGGCAGGTCCCTTTTTCTATCCCCATAATGTTATTCCATTCCCCACCCTCCACCACACCCCCACCCCTACCTCTACCCACCCACACTCAATCGGTCATCCATACACGCGCCTGACTCTGCATTTTGATAGGCTTACGGTTTCAAAGAGGAGCTCTACAGCAGCAGCTGTTGCCGCCGTTACAAACTTCAAGGGGGTCAGTCCGTATTCACCGGGTGACATTTCCAATGCCTCACATGCTTGCCAGATATATTTGGCAGTGGCGTAGCCAACGGACGGTGTGGAATGTGGCTGTGACTCCCCCCCCCCCCCCCCCCCCCCCCNTCCCATCTCTCAACGAGTATTATATTATACTGCCTGCATACAGCTACCCCTTCGCCCCACCTCCATTCCATCCCACTGTGTCCCTTACGTGCCCTGCTCCAATAAGCAGGTCATTGGACTGCGACAAAATGATTTGTTTACTAGGCATTTTGCCACATCGCACACTCGTACATAAATTATCATTCATTCGAATGCACTATCAACGAAGGGCCAAAGTTTGCAACGTCAACAGTTCAAAATTAATATTTAATATCAGTAACTTTTTGGGTATGATAAGTCTAGAAGTACAGCGTGCGGCAGTGGATAATGAATAAACAAAATATACAGTCACCTCTGCTTAATACAACTCCTCGGGAGCATGAAAAACAACAAAAGTTGCAATAAAAAGGAGTTCCGACCATCCAGCTATTTTTATGAAGAAATAAACAATTTTATTTCGTGGAAAATGATGCGATTGAGCAAAGTTGCAAATATTCAGACTGTCATTAAGCGAAGTCTACTAATATGATTAGTTGGCAGGACTTGCTCAAGTCTAAGCAATGAGCTTTTAACAGAGGGTAAATAAAAAATACGGCTTGACAACAATACTGGCCTGCCATTTCAGGCGATAATTGCTAAGCACTACATACATGTGCATACATTATACACCTTTCCGTGTCAAAATACTTATACAGCATTCGGTGATAAATGCATGGTGATTAAAATATTCATGGGCGTCAAGGCCGATATTTAATTACTGCACTGAATTTCGTTTCAGCAATCACACTTTTCAAGTATACTTGGAGCGAGTTGGGGGAGGGGGAGTGATGGAAGGTTGGAAAGTGGGGATGGAGGAGGGAGAAGAAGGAGTGGGTAGGGGAGGGGGAGTGATGGGAGGTTATTAACTTCAGTGGGAAAGAAGGAGAAGAAACATGTATTACATTATATACTTTTCCATGTCAAAATACTCCAGCGACATTTGCTAATAAATGCATAGTGATTAAAATATTCATAAGCGTCAAGGCCGACATTTAATTACTGCGCTGTATTTCGTTTTTCAGCATTCACAATTTTTAAGTACACTTGGGCTGAGTTGGGGGAGGGGGGAAGAAAGGATGAAATGGAAGGAGGGAATGGAGGAGAGGAAAATGGGGTGGGGAGGGAGAGCAATGGGGGTGAAGAACTTCAGAGGGAAGGGAAAAGAAGAAACTTATCGACCGTTGAAAGCAGTCTGGGTCAGCCAGGCCGAGGAGGGGGGAGGGGGGGTATGGGAGGGGCAGGGAAATTATCAGTCGACTTCGTTTAATCACAACTTTTCATAAGCATGGACGGAGACATTGTCCAGCGACTCCTACATTACAACAATACTGCAAAATATTGTTTAGTTTGGAAGCCACTGAGAGAAAGTTGTCGTAAAGTGGATAGCGATTATGCAGGATCAACTGTAGCATGATGCCTTTATGACTCCAAACCTGTTCCCCCCCCCCCCCNCTTTCCTATCCCATGTTCTAATTACACCCCAGCTAAGTGCTGACTCCCAAGTCCATCCAGGCAAACTAGAAAGCAAAAGGCGTATGGTCACACCGTACGTACCGAATAGATAGAGCTGCGGGCACTTAGGAAGGAGTGGAATGTGGGCCAAACGACCATAGATTTTTCACATCACAAACTTTAACACAGTGACTGCATTAGAGACGAAGCAGTGGAGTGTGAAGGGCGAAGTCGGGGTGATTAAAGGGGTGACAGTTCATTGAGCCTCAACGTGAAAGCCCCGAAGACGTCCACACAGCAACACATACTACTATGTGTAAGATTTCAGATATTCATACATTGTTTTATGATTACAAAATGCAAGCGATGATATCGGTTTCATCGGATATTATCGCGAAAGCGCTTAAGACATCCAAGTAACAACACTTACTACGTGTGTAGGATTTCATATGTACATAAATCATCTCATACAAAATGCAAGTGTAATATAAGTTGCGTTTGTTGTTGCTGTGGTTGCTTTTAATTTATTGCAATGTCCCTTAGATTGCAGATCCTATTCGGAAGATCGACTGCTGTATAAAATGCCTTATGTAGCTTTAATGTCACAACCGCAAGCAAACAATCAACCTTGGGTTCTACCCACTTAAAATCGACAAACAGCATCATTTCAAGGAGGCAAAGACTTCACAACCCTCTCAGTTATATCGACTTGCCAGACTAAGATTTCATTATACCCTAAATCGTCTGACACAAAGTGCTTGATGATATCGATTACTTTGTAGGGAGGCAAGACTTTACATTAAAAAACACCCTCTCAGTTACATCGACTTGCCAGGCTAAGATTTCATATATCCAGAAACAGTCTCACACAAAATGCATGTTATTGTTACTGTAGTTGCTTTGGATTTGTTGCAAAAATTCCTTGGGGTGTATATGATATTCGGAAAACCCTCTGCTGTATATAATGTTTCTCGAAGCTTTCGTGTCACATCCGCAAAAAACAAACAAACAAACAAACAAGAACAAATCAGAAAAAATAAAAATCAACAGCCTGCTTTCCTTCTCCAAACACGCAATTTATCCCGCAAAAACAAACTCGGGATTTCAACCACTTAAAACCGACAAACAAAGAGGTAAAACTTCACTTTAAAACACACTCTCAGATAATATAATATGACTCGCTAGACTCATTCTAATTCAATTAGTAGGCCCACAAACAGTGTAAGCCTAATGCAAAGCTCTCAGATATATCGAATTGCCAGTTACATTATAAATGAATCAGTAGGCTCACAAATAATGTATGCCTAAAGCAAACCTCGTAACGCTCGCAGTATTATTTAACGCTCGTCGTTTAGATTCTGAACCGTCAGCGAGCTGTTTTATTTTCTTCATTATATACTCTCTGCCATATCTGACTATGTACTGTGTATTGTGAAGTGTATGGAGATCTATTTATAGCCGCAGACAGCTCCAGTCCGTAAACTATACAATATGTGCAGACACGCATAAGAGCGAGAAACATGAGCAAGTTGCTACTTGTTGCTACTTTTTCCCAGAGTGATTTCCGTGGGCTTGATAATTATATGGAATTAATACAGCGTAAAAATGAGATTGTTCTCCGTTGTTGTTTTTTTTCAAATTGCTATTATGCTTCTAAAGGACACGCCTTCCTATTGCCATGATCACAAAAGTCTGTAATGGGAAACACAATGCATGTAAACTGACAACACATTTTCCCTTAAGAGACCAACTACAAAGATATACATGCACGGTAAAACGCCGGCGAACATATTGCATCAATACAAAACTCACGATGCAACAGGGCTCACCCAGCCTTAAAATCCAGTGATGCACGACCAACCACACGCAACTGCTGTCCATGCATTCACCAGCAAAAGCTATGAAGGTCAGCACTGCCACCCAGATGCGATATCGATTGACCACAGGCTAGAAGACAAAGCCTCTATAAACTGTCTCCTAATCCTCGGAATAGGCCGACCGACGTCCGAAAGTTATCCCTGGACATGCACGAGAGGAAATGCACGGTAACACGACCTTGCCGGTAAGAGGAGGACCGGATCGGATCGATCGCCGGTGCGATCCCGACAGGAATTCACGCCAGTCTAAAAATAGATTTTACGGGATGTTCCCGAGACAGCGCATGACAAATATTGATCTTCAACACATGGCGTGGGAAAGTCAGACGCGAAAACAAACTGCTGATCACAACAGTTTCCTGCTTCCCTGTCAGTTACTGCCCGAGACGTGGACGAGGGTGACATTTTTGACAAGATGGTTTTCGAGGGTTGCATGTATGCAGGCCAGTGGTCAACCATAGGATGTTTTTTTTCAGCACAGCAGATTCATTATGATGTTCGTCCTCTAACTTTTTTTTTTTTTACACTTGGCAAATGCTTAGCCTAAAAAGTTCGATTTTTAACATAATCGGTGTCAAGGTTACGACATGTCATGATTCATGGGATTCGTAGGCGCATACAGTCATAATTATATTGGAAAAAAATGGTGCAATATAAAGTGTAATCAATTATCGATCAAGCCAACAACCGATTACTCCCTCTCTCGCTCACCCCATCCATCCATCCGTCCATCCATCCATCCATATAGAATCCTTCGTTTAAATCAATTATTGACTCTTTGAAACCGAAATGACTAACAATGTCGACAGCAATAGTAGCTCAAAAGGGTTGGGATGTGCTAAACCTGGGGCCCAGGTAAGAGCATTAGGTGTTTAAGAAGGGACATGTAACAAGCTACAGTAGTTGTCATTAAACAGAGTAACAATATTCCCTAAACAGGGTCAACGCTCGTTGTGTCAATCAAATAAAATAAATGCTTTCAAAAAGAACATTTGGCGCTACCGAATCATGATTAGCATTAGCAATGTATTAGAATGTGTAATACCATCAACATCTAAGGCATTTCAATCAACTGGGCGCGAACTGCTTGAATTCCAACCAAGGGACACTAGCTACAGCATTATCAACATAGTGCACATTGTTTCTGGCATACACCGTTGCACATGGCAATCAAAGTAAAAACCAAAGTACAGAATTGAGGTCAGACCTGATAGAACTCAGGAACCGACGTCGATTCGCTTTAAATTTAATCGCAACTTCACGAGACTATGGACAACGGGACAAAACTGCGATTAAGTCATTTCGAGCAAGACGCTCTCTCACTCGGGTAAAAACGTTCGTTTTCTCTCTCTCTCTCTCTCTCTCTCTCTCTCTCTCTCTCTCTCTCTCTCTCTCTCTTTCTGTCTATCTAGGGTTATCTGTCAGTCTGTCTGAGTGCCTGCCAGCATGCCTGCCTGTCTGTCTTTGTCCTTCTCTCTTTGTCCTTCCTTCTCTTTCTCTCTCTCTCTTCTCTCTTTTCTCTTCTCTCTCTCTCTCTCTCTCTCTCTCTCTCTCTCTCTCTCTCCCTCCTCTCCCACTGAATAACACATTGCCAAAGTGCCAAACTGCTCTAACAGTCAAACTAGAGCTAATTTGTTTTCCCTCCTCGCTGCATCTTAAGAGCAGGGGTGTAGTATGGCGTTGCGGAAAATTACCTAACAGTGACAGACTATCTAGAAACTAGGTCTTGCTTTACCTGAGTCTAGGAACTACTTTCGATATTTCACATGTTTCATCCACGGGTGCTCACTCAGGCAGAAAATACCGCTGGAACACACCAAGAAGTCGTGCCTCATACAAGAGCATGCTCGTCTTAACTCATGTGCATTACGAAGAAAATTCCCCACTTCTTTTTTACCCCTTGCTACGCCACTGCTTAGTCTGTACTGATCTATACGTGAGCGCTCCTGCCACTCCGCCAGGTAGACTATTAGGTGTGAGACAAACAGGAAATAAGAAGTCTTACTGAGATCGAGAGGTCGAGTTCCACGCAGGGGCGGCGGAGATCTTTCACAGACATAGGGTTAACACGATCATGAGGCTAGTGTGTGTTTTTGTTTGTTGCTTCGTGAGGTCCGGGGCGGATAATGCAGTGGGCACGCCATTGTGTGTGAAGAGAGTGAGTAGTACATATTATTGTATGTTTGTTAGTTGGTGGGGGGGGGGNGGGGGGGGGGAGGGGAGGGGGTGTATGTGGAAGGAAGATCCTCCATTTGCTCTCCAGGTTTCACGCCCTCGATTCCAAGCCATATTTTGTTCATTGCAAATGAGTCAGCGAAAGCTCTGGCAGCTGCGGATGTCTACTGAAGAAACCTGAGCTGCAAAAGGCTGTCGTGGCACCGGTAAGCCAAGCTTGTCTATCAGAAACAGAGGCGTGCCTGGTGCCTATCGTGCCGCTTATCAACACATGTGGAAGCCGATTAAGTATGCGCTCTTCTTAACTGGAAAAGTGCATGGAAGCACGAGGTGGGGGGTGAAGGAGGCTCTCAGGCGCACAGAAGGGTGTAATCGCACATTTATAATGTATTTCAGTAGGCCTAGAAGAGTATATAAAACAAGAGGAAAATAAGACTAAGAGACGAAGGCGTTCTTTTGTTGTTGTTTTTTTTTAAATTAATCTCATGGCTGCGTTGATGCAAAAGTCTATGGCACTGCCGGTAGAAGACATGAGTGCTACTGTAAATGATGTAATATTAATGGTAAATATAGGTAGCTTACGTGGTGTTTTGGTGATAACAATAGGTCTTTATCGCACTTAATTCATCAGCGACACTCGACCCCGTAATATAGAGCACCAAGTATAAGCCTACGATAAGGAAATCAGATTTATTCCTTCGGACGAGACAGACGAATGTGTACTGGGCACTAAAACACCTGCATATTACTCTAGGAAGCATTTATCTTACGACAATATCTACACCCTGTATATAATGCATCAATGACACACGGTGCCTTATCAAACAGCATCAGGTATAAGACTACGATAGGGAAATGAAATTTATTCCTATGGACGAGACAGACAAATAAATGAGCTTGCCAGAGACACAAGACGGATTAATGTATATATATATTTTTTTTTTTTTTATCTGCCGATAGTTTATTGCCCCGTTGTTTGACTCTGTACGCGCCTATCATGCCGGAGAAACACAATTTTACAACCGTTTGTAACATATCCGCTCTTAGCACGAAACCTCTTATGTTTACACTGAACTTCATTTTTTTTTTATTACACACGAGACAGTGGGCAGTGCATGCATTGAGGAAGTCTGCATGCAAGATCATAAATCACCATTCAAGTGGCAGTGTCGTATATCAGGTCCGTTTTTCCCTCGAAATGCCCTGCGCAATAACGGCCCTCTGAGGCAAAGAGAGTTCTTATTTATTCATTTATATTATAGTGCCATGTTTTGCATTGTGCACACTGAGTTATCCGAGGCCTAATACTTGTATAAGAATACTTCACTTAATCTGAGCTCAGTCTGTAGACAAACGTTGAATGATTCAGACTTGAAATTGTGTTGACATGTTTAAGACAGCCACTTCGTGACAAACAGCGGGCGAAGATTGGGGTTTAATTACGACTTTTTCTGCCATAAAATTTATAATAAAAGATATTCCTGTGGATGTGTGCTCTTTTTATGTATGCATGTGAAGACTGTGCGTTTGTCCTTGTGCCATGGCAAAGACAATCATGAGGTTCAGAATCATATGGAGTCAGCAAAGTTGCGTGTGTGTCTTGCATGTGGGATGGAGATGAGCGTTTTATTCATGACTTGAGATGTGTAGCAGTTGGAAAGGGGTATTGGACTTATACTAGACTAGATAAACCATATTTCTGAGAAGAAAAAAAAAGTTGGATAGTGGAGATAAGCGGCAACAGCTAATGTTAGGTATGCCGCAGTAATTTAGCCCCAATCTTTCTTTCCAGTCTCAAAACTTAGTTATACAAAAATGCCTTGCTACAGCCTTGTAACTTGCATGAAAGAACGAATCCAAAAAGTGAGAGCGATGAAGAGAATCCACACGGGCCAAGAGTCAAGTAGCTACAGACGAACAGTAGCACAGCCGAGGCGGCTGGCGCTTGAATCGGCAGCAGCATGCGCGCACACCTCTACTGAGAAACAGCTCATAATTATTGAGGTCTAAAAAACAATGCTCTTGTTGATGCTGTCGAATACATCATGGCAGCAGCAACGGTAACTTGGATATCATCAACGGTATGGTCTGTTCTCAGCAGTTCGAATCGTTGCGTTTTCACTGTTTTAAGAAGTAGGGAATCTATATAATTTTTACGAACTTATTCACGATCTGCAACTTTATTCATCAACAGGACAATTTCTACACAGTGATCATTGCAACATCTTAACGAACTGCGTTCACCACAGGGAACACTACTGATGTTTTAGGAATATCCCGTGGTTACGCAATGCCGTAATTAACGTGAAGATTAAGCATGCGGTGGGCACTGCTCTGAACAAGCTGCGCAAGAGGGTGCGCCTCTTGAGTATGAGTTATGGGATGAAGTCCAATATTAAGGGAATGAAGGGGCAAGGAGGGAAAGGCTTATTATTATTATGTATAGACTGAATTAATATGGATATTAAACAACTCACGTGCGGGCGTTTCCATTCATATTGTTTCGATGGGCGTTGACTGAAGGTAATGGAAGTATCCACACACGGGAATTCTGGGTCCTCGAACAGATTTCCCTGTTGTTTGCACCGGGCCTTGATTTCACTCGATTTCTGCTTCTTCAGTCCCGCGAACGGGTTTTTCCTCTCTTCCCTCGTGGAGCGTCCTGCCAACTTGGCGTGATCCATTGCCCCAATATTTAGGTGTCCAACTGATTAAGAAACTCAACTTGCAAAGTCACACAAAGATCGTGACTGTTATGGTCAAACAAGTCAACAACCGCTGTACCTATAGATCAAAATACTAGATATTGTCCGATTCCAAATTCATTAACCAACATTTTTTTTGTGCAAATATCTTTGAACAGTTTGACTTGTGGACATATGGGACTCAAGTTTTCCACAGTATCTTATCTCAATTTGTCTGTTGAGGAAAGCATTTGGAGCACTAAGGTATCAGTCTTTTCTCCAGAATGTGTGACTGCGCATCTTGCCCTTTAAATTTCACTCCCTATCCCACAACCTCGACCGAAAAAAAAAAAGGTATAGATTTCCCCTCCCCCTCCCCCCCCTTTTTTTTTTTTGTTTTGTTCCTGCGCAGAAACTGAAGTTGCAAAAAAAAAACCACCCCAAAATCTAAAATCTCCCTCTNNNNAAATCCCCCACCCGCTCAAATCTGTGGCAAAGAAAAAATCCGAATCCCTCAACTGTTAACCATTGTGACCCGGAGAAGCACTGCAGTGCTGCACACACACAAAAAAAATTAAAATTCCTCATCCTACTGCTCTTTTATTGTCAATATAGAAACTTCACAATAAAATGATGCCTGAACTGTCACCATATTGTAAATCGCTTGAGCTGCATAACTGTTTCCAGCACTTAATTTCACATCCTTTAAATGCAACACACCGGGCTTGTGGTTTTGCTGTACAGCCTCCCATTTGACACGCCATCTTAATACCTATAGTATGTGATGAACCTTTTAAAATATCGCAAGGGAACAGCATGTTAGGGCATATCACGTGAATCTGTGGATAATTCCTTTTTATCTGACACATATATAGGTAGGTCTGCTTGCATTCCTGAGATATCAGACCGTCGATGAGAGAGAGACGGCAACAACAATGTTGATGACCCAAGAAAAGGTATCTTTTAATCCTAATAAAAAAAACACCCAACATACACTCTTTTTTTTATATATAGTACACAGTAGCAAATAGCACACTATTCCTCAAAGCAAAATACCAACTCACACACGAACAAAGTTATATCAGTAAGCCTACTGTTCTTATGCAACTGCAACAGCTTATAGTATTTAAGCGATGACCATATGGACGAATACAACTTCGTTCATGATTTTGGGCCTTGTTGTAAGCACTGTTTTTGCCGCTTAGACCCTGTAAAACTCCATAAAATATTGCAAAATCCCACATTATCATTTTTCTTTCTCTCTCTCTCTTTCTTTTTATTTCTAAGCAAGAAAAACGTTCTTTTACTTCCAGCAAATATATAAACAGCTGCAGACAAATTGAGATAGCATGAAAAAAAAAGGAAGTCCATCCGTTTAAAAGATATTTGCAAAAAAGTTGGTTCATGAAGGGTACAATCGCAAGTAAACTCCTAGCACAAATGTGAATGGGTTGTGTCCGAGGAGTTATCAGCTACTCCTTTCCAAAGCAATCGTGCTCTAGCAATAGAACATTCGACAAGATAGAAGAGCTCCACTATGGGGCATTTAAATGTGTATGTGCTGCTCTCTGAAGCACGCTTCACATGACCCGAAACATAACTTCGGATGTAGAGCCCTAGACTTCAAAAAGGAGAAAGCAGATCCCGCAAAGCGATTCAGAAACCCAGACGGGGTCAGTCTGATGCGAGAACTGGTGGAGATGTAAAAAGACTCCGAGAAACTCAGCTGGCTTGAGTCACATGCAAATCTACCGGAATCTCAGGAGCCACCGGTTGTCGTATTGGATGTCCCCCCACAAGCTGAGAGCGTGCAGAAGGGTGCACAAGGAGCTCGTCGACTGCCAAGTAAGTAAAAGTTGCTCACCCCACCTACTGCAAAAAAAAAAAAACCTTCCGCTAGAAACAATCCTGTCTTACTCCGCGTACTCCAACCGTGTGCACACAGTCGGAGGGCGTTTCTGGGGCGGTGGAAAACGCGGGGCACGATGTTTGGATCAAGATCCCCGTGGCAGACGTATCAGAACAGGAACTCTGCATGGCCCGTGTGAGGAACTGTGCATCGACGCGAGATGGGCGCAATGAAGCGAGAACTGATGTAAGTCTTCAGCGAGATTGAAGACAGAACAACAATATCGATGGACTTTTTGGATTTGATGGCTGCCTTGCAAATAATGGAAAATCACCACGCGTTGGGAAGTAGACTCAAAAAAAAAACACCAAAAACAACAACATAATGCTCAAGCTCGGAGATATGTTGATGGGCGGCCACGGCATCGTCTAGGTCTCACACTTGAGCTCAGACCACACTGGGCTTGGGAAGTTGGGGGGCAACAAAAGAGCAGACAGATTAGCAAAACAAGGGGCTTAGGTCCAGCAAATACGGAGACTTGTTTCATACAGAACTGGGCAGGCCTGGACCGGAAACTGATGTAAAATCCTATGGATGGGAGAATTGGCGGCCAGTTCCACGGGCAGACCCTTGTGGACCAGTCCAAAAGGACACATGCTTTGAAGTGGACAAACTCATTTTCAGACTGTGTGCTGGTTATGTCTAGATGGGCGCTCATCTTAAGTGGCTGAATCCAACTAGGGATCTGATCAACAAATATTGCAGGCACACCCTACTTGCGAGTAGAAACGGATTTAGACATAGGCACGATGGGCACGTGGCTAGGGCTCGGTGCTTGTAGAAGCCCCACGCCCAATGACGAGGAAGAAAATAGAGATAAGGAGAAGGAAGGAAAAAGGGAGGGGGAGGGGGAGAGGGAGAAGGGAGAGAGAGAGAGAAAGAGAGAGAGAGAGAAAGAGAGAGAGAGAAAGAGAGAGAGAGAAAGAAAGAGAGAGAGAGAGAGAGGAGTGAGTGGGAGAGTAGGAAAGAGCCGGACCAGTTTTCATTACTATAGTGAAACTTGCTGCAGCAACAGTTTGCCCCGGTCCGGAACTTCTTACAGTGTAAAAGAGGGCCCCGTATCATTCTCGTGTCCAGGACCCTTCGAACCCTATATCCGCTTGCAAGAATGTTTCGCGCATTGTGGGCGAATGCAAGAAGCTGCTGAGCCAATGGAGGCAGCTCGTAACTAAGGATCCCAATACTAAAAATTACGTGTAGCCTGCACTGGAGAACAACTCCAGCATACAATGGGCAGCCATGAGAGACCTCTTGGTAACTGCAGTTTTAACAATACCATTTTAGGGATGTAGATGTGTAATGTTCCTTAACACGTAGGGCTAGGGATTACAAGTGAATGAAGCCTGAATGTGAGTATCTGAGCCATAAACGAGCTACTTTTCCTTTCGATGCAGACATGAATCTTGTATGAAAATACTCTCCAGGTAAAAGTTTGGATGGGAACTACCTGGATTGTCTTTGCTGACTATTATATGTTACAGGATGCATAGGCTCGTGGTGTGAAGGGTTCGGAACTGTGGACACCTCTAGCTATATATGGACTGTTCCTTACACTACATGCTTATTGTGCTCACACTTCATTGTGTTTATAGGGATATACGACTGACACCATTTATGTGACTTATTTAGAGACATACGAGCTTATATATCAACACAGACGATAACTAAACCAGCTCTGAAAACAAAAATGTTGCGCAAGATGATGCGACACTGTTTACGAGTGTAAGTCAAGTAATGAAACACGAGATTCAGGGGAGAGGAGGGAAAGGGTAGATATGAATAGTAAAGGAATGCGTTCTTAAACAAGCAAACAAATAAAAAACTCACGTGTGGGCGTTTCCATTCGAATGGTCTTGGTGGGGATCGACTAAAGAAAATGGATGAATCTACACAAGGAAATTCCGGATCCTCGAAGAGTATTCCATGTTGTTTGCACTGGGCTTTAATTTCAGCCGATTTCTGCATCTTCAGCCCCACGAAGGGGTTTTTCTTCATTGTCCTCGTGGGACGTCCGGCTAGCTTGGGTTGGGGATCAGGGTCGGAAACAGTGGCAGGCCTGGGGCCTGCACTGCCACCACCTCTGCCACCCGAACTATGGAAGCCTCTTCCTCCTCCCCCCATTCCACCAGGGCCGCCAATTGGTCTTCCGCCACCGCCACCGACATCAAATTTGATGTTTCTGCCTCCGAAACTATCCCCGAAATCAATATTGAACTGACCTCCAAAATCGCCAAAGCCTCTGGAACCAAAATCGCCGAAGTCGCCGAATCCTGAAGACGGGGTAAATCCAATGTTGCTACCGCCTGGGCCATCGCCAATAGTGATGGTCTTAGTCTGCACCTTGGGGGGTCCGCTTCCATCAGAGACATAGGTGCGGACAGTGCGTGTTTTGTATCCGTAAGACATAATGGTCTTCGAAACAAACCTGGATTTACTCTCTTAAACTCAGTCCAGCCTTATCTGCAAGAAAACAAACAACAAACTAGTCCAAAGTCTTCAGGTGTAGAGCTGAGACTTGGCCGGTATCAGGAATCGATTGCTCTTAAGTGTAATGTTGAAAACATACACTGGATTAACAACACAAGTTTATGGCTAGGTGGCTGCCGGTGCGGCCGGCCTAAGCTCTATTCCCCGACTCCTGGAGGTAAAGATTAACTAGAAGCTGGCCTATTATTAACGCTCGCTACGCGGTCTCCTCGCGGCCTTTGTGACCTCTCCAGCAAAGCGAGCCAGAGTGAGTGGATGCATGGGTTGTTCTCATTTCCGAAAGAGAGGGGTTAGAAGCTTTTTCCCAATTTTTTTTTTCCTTCCCCTTCCGGCCCGAGACATCCCCCCAACTCGGTCATCTCGCCACGCAGGCAACCTAAACACGTGCAGATTTTGTTTCGACATTTCTGCATGAGCGGTTACGATGGCAGTCAATGAATGGCAGTCACTAAAATTTGTCTCATGGGAAAAATTAGGAACAGCAAAAAAAAAAAGAAAAGGGGGNGGGGGGGGGGGGCAACTAAACAAATTAATATGATTTGAATCTGATCACTATCCGCTGCAAAATATACTGCGCATTAATTTCAGCCATCACTGATTTATAGAAAACCATGCTGATTATTTCGAGAACGACCAGGTATGCACGAAGAAGAAGAAGGAGGAGGAGGAGAAGGAGGAGACGACGAAAAAGACAAAGAAGAAGAAGACGAAAAAAAGCAGAAGAAGAAGAAGAAGAAGAAGAAGAAGAAGAAGAAGAAGAAGAAGAAGAAGAAGAAGAAGAACAACAACAACAACAACAACAACAACAAAATCCACAAAAGCTACTGTAAACGAGCAAACTCACCCAACAGAGCAGAGCACTGACTGTTTTTTTCAATACTAACAATAGTTTATTTCCTGGAAAATAATATTATATTCGTAGCGGACGACGAGACTGAATCAGACTTAGCTTAATGCAGTAGCCTCCAGTTATAAATTAAAATGAATCTGATATGGGCACTCCACCCCTCTC
>JAWQUT010000031.1:3276482-3372721 GCA_033807755.1 Ellobium chinense
TCTCTCTTTCTCTCTAATCCAGGCCTGACCAAAATATACAGGCAGGTAGGCAGGCAGGCAGGCAGGCAGGCAGGCAGGCAGGCAGGCAGGCAGGCAGGCAGGCAGACATCTTCTTTATTTTCCGTCACAGGTGCTAAGTGTTAAGCAGGATATTTTAAAGATAATTATGCTCATGGTGCATCCTATTACAGGCCTGTAATATCAGTAATGGTCATGACTGTGTATGGGTGGAGGTGGAGTGAGTGTTTCAGAAATATGCGTCATAGCTACTGAGAAATAATGTTTTGTTTCCTTTTAAAGGAGGAGAAAAAATGTGTTAGTCTGTTGGAAAAGTCCGCAGAAACAAACCAAAACAGACAGACAAACAAACAAACAAACAAAACAAATAAATAGACAAATAAACACATGAAGAAACAAGTGGGAGAAGGGGAAGAACTTCACGTTCATAGCACTGCTGATCAGTTGTAACAATTTATGGAACATTCGGCCCATGGAGGACACCCCAAGAAGATTACTAGATCTGCTCAAATTACTTTTTGAAGAGAGTGGCTTTCCTTGAATGGAGACTAGAAAGCTATTCTCCACATTATAAGACATGGCAGATTAGTAGTTAAAACAATTTTAGTCACGACAAAAGTTAAATGACCACCCCAGAAGACACTTTGCTTTCTCTACTACCATATTTACTATTACTACTACTACAACTACCACCATCACTGTCACTACCACTAGCCTACCACCACCACTGCTTTCACAAACCTGCATCATAACTACTGCTACTCCTCTTCCATCTAATATCACAATTCTACCACCCCTCTTCCACTCACCACTTCGATTGTAGTGTACTAGTACTACCATTATAACAACTTCTACTACTGATACTACTATTACCACCACTACTACTACAACAACTACTACTTCTACTACTATTACTACTACTATTTCTACTTTTACCACAACACCACCACCATAACCACCACCACTACCACTACTACTACTACTACTGCTACTACTACTACTACAACCACTAATATTACTACTACGACTGCTGCTGCTGCTGTTGATAAAGATGATCCTGTTGTTCATACTGCTAATGCTACTAATGATGCTACTAAAACGCCAACATCTACTACTTTTACTCCTATATACATTTCTACTTCAACTGCTGTTGCCGTTACTACTATTGCCACCGCTGCTTCAGTCAAAAATTACTGCTACTACAATTTCAGCCAAGGAGAAATAATCTTCTTTTCATTCCACCCATTCAATTTACTATTGTTCTTCAGCGGAAGGGATAGTAGTATTTGTTTCTGTTTTAGCAGCAGCAGCAGCAGCAGCAGAAGCAGAAGCATTATTAGTCTTATACATGTACCGGTAAGTCAGCACATTTTGTGACAGTGTAAGTAATAGCAGCAGCAGTAATTGCAACAGAAAATAGTAGTAGTAGTAGTAGTAGTAGTAGTAGTAGTAGTAATAGTAGCAGTAGTAGTAGTAGAAGTGGTAGTAGTAAAAGTAGTAGTTGTAGTCGTTATATTGTTGTTGTTGTTGTTGTAGAAGCAGCAGCAGCAGTGACAGCAGTAGTAAAAGCAGTGGTAGCTGAGGCAGAGTTTTGGTGGTGGTGGTGATGATGATGGCGATATAGTTACTGAATAATCGTGCTATATCAGCTTGAAAGACAACGTATACTGTAAATCAAATGTCCACATCCTCATATATCGGGCTGATGTAAGGCAAAGAGGAAAGTATGTGAAACCGGAAAATGCGCAGCAGTCGAACAGTCTGCCAGATTAAAAAAAGAAGGGGCCTATAATGGTTGAGACAATCGGATTATTTTGTTATTAGAATCACACTGTTAGCCGGAACCTTCCACCCCTTCACCAATAAAACTTGGCTGTGGCCATATTTTATCCAATCAGAACGGAAGAAATGTGTGCGATACCATTTTGGCACAGGAGTTCCCTTTTCCTGGGCACTCGTCAGTCACTTCCGTGTATTGGATGAGGTCATCAAAACAAACTGCTGCTCACGTGTATGAAGAGTCATGTTCAGAATATTAGGCTAGATTGTTTTAGCTAATTTGTGTGACTTCTGTCTTCAGCTGTGAATATTAGCCATGGCTTATAATGCAATCAACCGTCAAGGCCGTAGTGGGCCACAATCGCAGCTTCAGGGGACGAGAAGCGGTTCACAACAAAGCCTCGAGGGGACGCTCAACCGCACCCAAGTCGAGCGTCGACCTGCTCAATTCATCTCGGCACGAAATCGTCTCGAGTCTGATAGTTTTTTGGACGTAAACGATGGAAGGAGAAGTCCGAAGCCAGGTACATCAACTCTCCAAAGAACAGCAAAGTCACAAGATAAGCTCAATACCTCAGGCCTTGGTGGCAGTAGAGGTAATCTTGCACAACCAAAATCACAACCCAATAGGTCACGAAGTCAAGCAGACATCAGAGGTAATGGGCCCAGAAACATCTCACCACACGAAAATAGTCCAAACTACAGCAACATCTCAAATTACAATAATAACAACAGCAAGTTTGCTGATCATAATAACATAACGCATAACAAAAGCCGAGAAGCTTTCAACAGCGCAAGTAGTGTGCAAAGTCAAGCAAGTGTTTCAAGTATAGCCACAAACAGATCATCCTCTGCATCACTCACAGTGGCTGACAGCAAGTTTCATGAATTTGAGAAAGTTCGACTTGATTATCTGAGACGAGGAAAGCTCTATGAAGATACAGTATTTCAACCTATGGATACATCTGTTTACTTCAGTAGAAATCCTCCCTTCAAGATTGAATGGATTAGAGCAAGGGTAAGTAAGCATAGACCTTTGTTGGAAAGGATTTTGCTTTCTTGTATGAAATGTATTCGGGATAATCACAGAATAGGACCGTTCTTGTGGCTGAACCAATGACTAAATGAACTGCATCAATGCAGGAGCGGTCCTGTCCCAAGAGATAGCCATTTATTCCATATATATTTAAACTGAGATACTGGGATTTGATAAAATACCAATGTCACATCTGGTGGAGGTGAGTTTTATTAGTTTTTATGAGTTTATGATCAGAACTGAAATTTTTAACCATGAAAACAGTCGTGGTTATTCGCTGATGAATCACATATTTTCTTAAGAAATTTTGATGTATCCGCATGAAATTCACGCTGGGATAGATATAGGTAATATTATAAATAAAGCCAGAGTTCCTCTTTTCATATGTTTGAAATTCAAAGGCAGCTCATATCCTGGAATTGGCAGAAATCCTGAGGAATGATGCTTAGAAATTTTGCAGCCATTCATCATTTGGGAGGGAAGGAAAGATGGAGTATTTTTCAAGGTGATGGAATCTTTGACATATTTTGTAGCTTTCCCATGCATTATGGCTTATGGTCAGCCCCTTTTGTGGAGGGAAAATGAGGAAAGGAGACAGGAAGAGAGGAGAGTGTGGGAAGGAACTGGATAAAATATAAATCTTTTGTTTTGAATTTGCTGCTGTGGCTCTCATGTCAGAGCCCTATAGACCCTAAATTCACACTAACAGGGAAATCTGATAAGATTAGCCCTAGCCATGATAATTTTGAATCAGGTGAGGTGAGATCCATGCATTTATGCTCAGGATAAAAGATTGGCGACATTTTACTAAGCCTCAATCATGACTGTGTTCCCAAATATAGGTAGGAAAAGATGGCAAGGAATTGTGTTGGTTCTGATTTTAATAATTGTGCTCTGTTTCTTATAGGATATTGCAGAGATGTACAGACAACCTGCCATGTTTTTCGTCCATGGAATCGACAGATTTGATGTTCGCCAAGGCCAGTTAGGTAACTTTGAATTTTTAGACGGTATGAATTGCATTTAATACTCCATGATGGAACTGTGACAGTTGAGGAGAAGTGATAGCTAATACAAGCACTGGCAACATATGTACCTTTAGGTTATTTTTCATGTAATTTTGGCTGGATGGAAAAGCTGAAATGTTGATGAGTTGATGGTTTAATCATTTTTTTGTTCTCCCACAGCATCAGCCTATCAGTCGTTAATTGTAATTCCAGTTTGATGCATTATGTAATCGTCTTAACTCTTTAACTGCTACTGATGACGGGTGCACATGACTTTATGTGTTCACAGTTTGGATTTTGATGATATGCCCTGTGTCATCATACAGCATGTGGATGTAATAACCACCACATAGTAACTACATCACTGTCTTTCCCAAATAGGTGACTGCTGGTTTGTCGCAGCTCTTGCTTGTCTGTCCAACTCAGACCATCGCATCCTGTTTGACAAAGTTGCTCCCTCTGGTCAAAGTTTTCAGGATGGATGGTATTCTGGTGTTTTTCGCTTCAACTTTTGGCATTTTGGACAGTGGAAACAAGTCCTGGTCGATGATTTCCTTCCCACTGATAGGGGTCAGTTGACATTTGTTCATTCTGGCCAGCAAAATGAATTCTGGGCAGCTCTTATGGAGAAAGCCTATGCCAAGTGAGTTATATTTAAGATATATATAAATGGATAATGATCCCCACACTGCAGTGAGTACCAAACTCATTGTGACTGGAATATTAAGAAATAAGACGGGTCAAAGATGATACAAAGTAATAAACACATGGAAACCATTATCTGCCAGTGTCGCCCTTCGTATCAAAGCTCGTCAGCTTTTCTAGCAAGCATGGGACCATTTAAGATACTGGCAGGATATTTATAACTGGATCTAATTTGTGCTTGATAGGGTGGTCCCGGAATTAATAAAATCAATAAAGTGGCATTGACGTCATGGTGTGGTGTATATTATATGAAGGCAAGGTCAAAAGGCTCAAGCAAATAGCCACTGAATTGGAAAAATAGAGTAAAAGTAGGGAAGTATATATGAGAGTATGATTCAGTTAAAATACTGTTACTACACAGTAAAATTTTCTTCTTCTGTGTCTCAGTAACCTACTGTTTAATTACTTGTTTTTGCAATCAGTTTTTGCCCCTTGTTCTTGTTATTTTCATATTCCCAAGGACTTTAGACATTAGTCTTGTTTTCATGTTGATACAAATATTTTATTTTAGATTATATGGATCTTATGAGGCTTTGAAGGGAGGCCACATGGCAGATGCCTTGACAGACCTGACTGGAGGAATTACAGAGCACTACGCTGTCAAGGGGCCTCATGCAAATTTGCCAACAAACATTGTGAACATTCTGTTCAAAGCATTGGAGCGTGTTGCCTTGATAGGTTGCAGTATTGATGTAAGTCAGGTGTAGTGATTTCCCACATTACAATTCAAGAAGAATTACCAATTGAAAACCAGTAAGAATCATAACTTGGATCAAATATTTCATTATGTCATATTTATGACAAAGCTACAGCAGAACATCTATAATCAGTCATCATAAATCTCACCATGATGGGCACTGTCATCCATCCTCATTGTTCATCATCTTCATGTCAGAAAGTAAGGTAAAAAGTGTAATAAAGTATATATAAAAGTAACAGCTTTAAATATTTATTGTCACTGCTTCTTTTCTCCAGGGCATAACCCAAGAGGTGCTGAGAAATGGTCTGGTTTCAGCACATGCTTATAGCGTGACTGACTTGAGACGGGTAAGGTGGTCCAGCATGTGAGGCTGTGTTCAGAACTATTTTAATAGCATTTTTAAGCTAACTATAGTCTATCACTGTTTGTTGAGTTGATGACCTGGGGTGTGAATTACAGCACTGAGAAAACTGAAATAGGTTCAACTTCTTGTCACTGGCCTTCTTTGATGTTCTCATTTTTTAAACAGTAATTGTCAGCTTACTAATGAGAATCTGCTTTGTTGCCTGGAGCAGTGTCTCAGCATCTGATGAATCTGGTCAGTCCTGGTCAACTATCACGGATTTATTGGCTTTTATATATATCACTTTTTATTGCTTGAATAATTAGGTTCATTGTTTGACTATACCATTGAAGTGGACAAAGTTAAAAGGACAAATGGAAACTTGTGAGATATCCTGTTCAGTTTGATACTTGTAATACGATAGCAATATGTGTCAACCTTGATTGTTGATGTCTTTTCATCTTCTGATATAATACAGATACTTGCTGGTCAGCAACCAGTTACTTTGATTAGGATACGCAATCCACATGGAGATCATGTTGAATGGAGGGGCAGATGGAGTGAAAGGTAAGCTACCTGTCAGGAATAGAACTGTTGTTATCTTATTTTCTGCTTGGCTTTAGTGCTTGCGGAGACCTTTAAGGGAAAGCTTGTGCATATTATGAAAAGCTTCACAACTCCCAGGTCGCTGAGTGTCAAAGCTCAGTTTAATGTAGCTGTAAAGCAAACCTGACTGGTTTAAGTGGCACCGTTCAGCTTTTAGTAGAGGATCACTGAATTTCTAAAGACTGTTGCTGTTCACTGCATATTACAGTCGACGCCGCTTAATCGCCCACTGCTTAATCGCTTCATTTCTCAGAGAACCGAAGTTTTTCAATATGAAAGTCACTGGATAATCGCCTCTCACTCCGGATAATCGACCATTCCTCAGCGCCCGTGAATTCAAAGATCGGCGGTTGAAGGATTACAGTTGACAAACAAATATGTACATAGACGTTTTAACTGCCCGACGGATTGTAGACCGGTTGACTGAGTGACAGCTGCCACGCTGAAAAAGGTGTGATAAGCCTTTCCTCCCCACCTCCCCCTTCCCTTGTCCCCCTTCATCCCACGCTATGCATCACCGCCGTCACCTGTCCGATAATGCTAATGCGCCGAAGGCCACATAGTATCCTCCCCCCATGTCTTCCGTCTCAGCAAGGCGGAGAATGTAAACATCAAATTGCGAATGTCTGGTGGATTTCGGCTAGATCAGAGAACATGTCATGTGGATGATCGGTCGATCCCAACCGTGCCATCCTACTCCTTATTGTCTGTTGGGCTACTGCGAGGTGGCCAATGAGAGAGACTGCGGAGATCAAACATTTTGTGTGCTACAACACCGTCAAACTCGAGTCATGAAACCTGAGTCTGGTGACGAGAAGGCGTCAATGCAGGATATCAAACCACCCCCATTACCAAAAATACGGCCGAAATTACCTTATCCGCTTAATCGCTTCTCTGCTTAATTGCCCACTTTTTCCGTGATCCCGAGGAAGGGCGATTAAGCAGAGTCGATTGTGCTTGCCTGCAATACCCCAATACCTCCTGTCATACTTCATGAGAACCAAAGAATTCTGGCACTCTGACATGTTGCTGTAAATCTCTGACATGTTGCTGTAAATTTCAGTTATCTATTCATTTGTTTTACATTTCCTCATGTATAAAAATAAGCTGGGAATTGCACAGACATCCCAGAACTAACCAAACACACCTGAGAACAAGACAATTATAAATCATGAATGGAAAGGCCAACTTCATGTGGCTGACAATGGCCTTTTTTTAAAATTTTATTTTTTGTTTGACATAAGGACACATTTCTTAGCAACAGAGCTTCTATAGCCATGTTCATGCTTTGATTTTTTTCTTTTTTCTTTGCATGAGATGAAAATGCCGACCAGGTCTTTCAAGGTATCCCATGATATAGTAGTGCCCAGGACATTTTAATGTTTTCTCTAGCACCAGTCATATCAAAAATCTGTTCATGTCTGCAATTTCGATGCAGATGCAAAGGTTGATGGATAACTTTATTTTTAATAATGTGTTTCTAGGTCTCAAGAATGGCAGCAGATCTCTCCAAGTGACAGAGCAAAGCTGGGGCTCGTGATACGAGACGATGGAGAATTTTGGTAAGAATTTTGTTGTCATTCACTTGTGAGAATAACACTCTGGAGCTGTGACACTGATGATCCTTAAATTGGGATGAAAGATATGTGGTTGTGACTTCAGTCAGGAAAAATGTTTTGTTGCTGTTTCTTAAATGCAGAAAGAGTCAAAGAGAAATTCGAAGATTTCTTAAGCTGTATGAAATTGTTGAGGAATCAGTTCTCACTGGTACACTCCCCAGTTAAAAGTGAAGGTCAAATTTTTATCACATGTTGCTGGCAACCACGGTGGCACAAGCATTAAACCTGCAGCTGTCTGACAGTCAAAAGAGTGACATCTTCAAGGTAAGATGATAATATGGTTGACATTGGGTCATATGCTTAGGGTGTTATGTGGGCTGCAGATGCCTAACACTAGTAGTGTTAATATTTTCCCACATAAGAAATGCACGACTGTTACTGTAATCCATTGCTTTTGTATTTGTTTCAGGATGGACTTTGAGGACTTTGTAGCCAATTTTGACATTCTAGACATCTGCCACCTGTCTCCAGATGCCCCGCTTGATATCCCAAAGAAATGGCAAACTGTTGAGCATCATGGAAGGTGGATCAAGGGCTTCAATGCTGGGGGCAGACCATCTAAAGAGGGTATGTGAATAATATGGTAAACTACAGGGCTTCAGCAGTTGTAGTTTTTAGTTGCTGATTAGCTGTGATTACTGCGCAGATTATTTCTGACATATCGTCGGTCGGCTGATCAAATCATGAATTCCACTTTCTAACCCATGTGGAATTCACAATTTGATCAACCGATCGATGATATGTCCCCAGTATTAATGCTGTGTCTCATGAGTTGTTAGATTTTGATGAGAAGATATACACATTTTCTGCTGCCTTTCTGTCCATTGTCAAACTACTTTGTTCATGACATCTTCTCAGGTGCTTAGAACTTCTGCTGAAACTTAATGTAAGTAATTTTCAGGCTTCAGGCCTATTGCTTATAGTTCAGTGGTCTGTTCCAGGTAATGAAAATCAATTGAGTCATCCTTTATTCATTATGGCTATTCATCAAGGGAGACCATCACTTGAGTCATTACAATTGTCTATCATTCTCCATTCTACTAAAATTGTCTATTATTCTCCATTCTACTACAATTGTCCATTGTTCTCTATTCTACAGCTTCTCACTGGGCCAATCCACAGTACTACATGGACTTACAAGATACAGATGGTGATGAAGACAATGTGTGCAGTATCATTGTTCAGCTCATGCAGAAGGATCGCAGGAAAATCAAGCAAAAAGGGGAGAACCTCCTTTTTATTGGCTTCTGTGTGTATCAGGTATGTTTAATATTTAATGACCTGGCAGACAATACTGTGGTAAAGCTTAAACAAAAGCACAGTCATGTCTACTTAATTGCAGGTCCTTAGGAGCATGACAGAAGTTGCAAGTAAAAGAAGTTGTGATTATCTAGTGATTTATATAAATCCAGCAGTTTGTTATGTGGAGAACATTATGATTATGCAGAGGTTGCAATATCCAGATTGTGATTAAGCAAACTTGACAGTAATATGCATTAGTTAATAATCTTTCCATTTTTCTAATTTTTATGTTGAAAGCCTTTAAATATCAAGATTCAGTGTAATCCCTTAACACAACCAACGTTTAACACCATCACTTTCTTAGCATATTATTGGTCAATAGTCTCAGCTGTATCCTTTTTCTTACAAGAAACTGCTCTGAATAAGGCATCCTTCTAATAGCGCAGCCTCAGATGCTGGGTTTGAGGGATGGGTATATTATGAGGTTCCTTTGTACTAGGCAGTGATACTAAGTACAGGATATGTTGTTGAAGTAAGCATCTGTTTTCAGTAAGGATAGTGAAACTGACCTGCAGATTTAAATATTGCTTTGTATTTTCTTGTTTGCTTTGTTTTCAGTATGAGAAAGGGTATGCCCTACCTTTGAAGAAGGAATTTTTTGAGTACCATCGTGCCTTTGACAGCTCAGGTCCTTTCACTAACTTGCGGCAGATCACCAAGAGATTGACTTTACCTCCTGGAGAGTATGTGCTGGTGCCCAGCACATATGAAGTGGATGAAATCGGAGATTACTATGTGCGATTTTTCTTTGAGAAAGGAAATATTGTTGAGTAAGTAGCAACATGAACAGTAAAGTCATTCGATGGATCTTGGATTGATTCACCTTTTTCAGGAGAAGCAATGCCTTATTGTTACAGACACCATAGGACATTGTCACTGTGTTTCAAAAATGGTATAATTCAGACTTCAGCCATTTTTGAATTGGGGTACCATGTTGTTTATGAGATCAACATCCATGCTGACATGTTAAAAAGAACATGAAGTGTCAAAATTTCCCACCAAAATTGCAGTTGCAAAGATGCATGCTATTTTTGGCTTTGCATAAAAATAGTTCCATTGTATTCTCCCAGAATTATGAAAAATGACTCAGGTCATTTTTGAAACATAATAATAATACAGCCTTAATGTTAGAATTGTTCGCTTTGTTACCATGTCTGATTACACACTTTGCAAATCAAGAGAACATGGTACTTTGGCATAAGAATGACTAACTCTTTGCAAGATGGTATTTGACTGCTCATTATCATTGTTACCCTCATTAAAACCAATAGGCATCCATGAAGTGGACACCTTTTTGCACTTTGAGTAGGAAAGTTTTTAACTAGTCTAGTAGGAAGAAAGAAAGAGAATTTGAATATATCATTTTAACATATAATAAATTCTTTGCCGATTCTTCTTAATTCTTTGTGAGTAAAATTATCTGTGTTGTTCATTTTCACTCTGGACAGCTAGTCTAGTTTAATCTCAATTTTTTTTTTCTTATGTTGTGACCATTTTTTATTATTATGAAAATTTCTCAGGAAGGAATTCAGACGAAGAACTGTACAAAGATATCATCTTTGTAAATATATATGAATGTCAAATTTCATGTTGGAATATATTTCATGGTTACTGGAGTGCACTGCTGTTAAACTTTATAGCTGTGTCACTGAAGATACCTTTGGAAATACTTCATTAGGAAACTTGATGATGGAGAAGCCTAAAGGCAAAGTTAATTGCATCTGTTTAAACATTTTTATATCAAGAATGAGAAAAGAACTGAGATTTCTGCTTTCTGGATAGATAACCTTATGAGTGACTGAACATAATACTCGTATATATATCTTATTAAGTCATGATACATAGCACATATTGGACATGTACATGTGTTTAATTCTGCAATGGTGAGGGAAAAATAATATGAGGAATCTTGACACATATTGTGGGCTTTCAATTGCCTGTGATGCGCTTTTTTTCACTGCCTTTCATTATCCTCCCAGGTATTGTGATGATGTGCCAGAGAAAACTGAAATTCCAACGTTGCCTGTTCCTCCAGAGGCAAGAGAACAAGAGGAAATTTTCAAAAACTTTTTCTACAAAGTTTCTGGGGAGGTGGGTGCATGAATTCTTTGTTGAGAAAAAAAATTATGTCCATAATTTGTCATTGGTTAATGTTGATGCTGGATGCTTAAAGAGTCTTGAATTGCAGACATACTGCAGTCTCACAAATGGTGCACTTCAGGTTTGACCAGTTGTGTGCGTGTGTGCATCTGTCACAGTATGTGTGTGTTAAAGTGAAGTGTTGCCATAATATGCTGTGCCATGTTTTCGTACATTGCTGTCTGGCACCAGATGAGATTAGTGTGGATTGCTGGACAAAAACTGCGAATTGTTAATCAAAGGATGTGTATAAGAAAATTAGCATGAGGGATCCGCAAAGCTACCTAGTGTTCCATCCATGATGGTAATCTTGATGATCTCAGTGGGTAATTTGGATTCAAATCTCTTCATGGCATTTATTCACACTCTTTACTTGCCATTCCAGTCTTACATTTTGATTGTAGTTTATTCCTTGTAAATATTGTGTATGGATTCAAGGGGTCAGTCATTTCACCAATGCCTCCATAGAGTTAGGGTAAAAGACAGTAAGACAGAAGGCTTTATTTGGTTCTTCACATCATGATTTGAACATTTTTATATATATAAAGCATTCATATCTTGCCACTGGTGAGTGATGTGTCGTCATGTTTCATTTTGGTTCTAATTACAAAATATCATATTATTTTTTTTGTTGCAGGATATGGAAGTAGATGCCTTTGAGCTTCGTGATGCTGTCAATGAAGGCTTGAAAAAAGGTAAAAAGTTTGAGTTTTGGGTGTACATTTGAGCTATCTCTTTAAAAAATGCTTTTCCAAAACTCAGTAAGTAGATTTTGTGAAAGCTTCTGTAATTAGGGAAAATAGTGTAATGATATTAATGATAACTGGGCTTCATGTTTTTTATTTATTTAATGATGTCATAACTCTTTGAGAGAATTCATGTTTCAAAGCTCGGTGTTGTTTTGAATGACTTAGTAGGGAAAGGATACATAATTAATAATTTTTAATGAAAGTGCACATGCACTTACTGAGTTGTGGAAAATCCTTGTTCAATGAGACTAAGGCAGTCAGTGTCATCTCAAATGCATCCTAGATAATAAAAAGTTTTGGTGACTTTAGGTTCCAGTTTGTTTCGGAGAAAATCATTACACACTTAACATTCAATTGTTTTCCAGCTTCCAGTTTGAAGTTTGGACTGGTCTAATACAAATATTTTGTGTTCTGACCATCACTTTTGTGGTATTTTCAGAACCCTTGCATCGTGATGTGAGTGTGGAGGCATGCAAGTCCTTCATCAGCTTGATGGATGTATCCTTTTTAGTAGCATATTGAATGTTCTCAATGTGTGCCACAAGAGATTTTTGTTTGTAACTGTTCCGCAAGTATGGAAGGACTAGGATGACAGCTTTGACCTCATTAAGATCCATTAGTCTCATACTGCAATGCTGAGTTCGCTTATTTTGAATGGCTTAGGATGGGGGAGGTTTACTGGAAGTAACAGAAACTGAAAATTATCATTTTCAAGGGTGGCAAGTCTTCTCGAGAACAAATCCTGTCCTCATCTCAACAGGAGATAAATTGTGTATTAACACCCATGTGTGAGGGGCAACTGTGGCACAGGTGGGGTGTACTCAGCATGTGTTGTTTCATGTTGACTTGAACTAGCAGTAATGAAACAGAATTTCTTTGGGCTGGCCAATACCATCTTCAACATGAGCAAATGACCAGCTCCTCACTTTGCTAGAGTTCAAATTAAGTAAAAGAGATAGCTCTGCGAGTTCAGATTGTCCACATCTGTCTCCTGTGCTTGAAGGAAGAATGAATTTAGACACCACAAATCATTTCTTTAACCAATATTGCAACAGAAAATTAAGTGAACTGAGCTAACTCAACTCCAGTTGTTTACAAATTATGTTAACAAGTAAAGCTATAGCTATGTCCCAGTGTTTATATGGATTGCACAATGTACTTCTTGGCTGTGTGCTGTAGTAATGTGTAAAATGAGATTGGGAAATACAATCCAAAGTATTTTGTAGTAGATATTCTTACCCTCTGACTCAACACTGTACAGAAGCTTGGATTATTTTTAATTTTCTTAACATAGATCAGGTAGATGGTAGTGGTTGTCTTGGCTTTCATGAGTTCCAGTTTTTGTGGCACCATTTGAGGAGCTGGAAGGTTAGTGAACATATCTTAGTGTCTGATCTTTGCTATACTTTTCCATGGTACATAATTTCTTCAAGTTATCAGGTATAACCTAAAGTTCTAGGAAAGGCTCACGTGAACATATGTCTCATCATTGACATAGATATCTCTCCTCTCCCTTCTCAGTGTTTTTGATTTTCTTATGAGTGGATGAGACATTTGAAAATTAAAGACAATAAAATAAAACTTCAATTAATTTGATATTTTGCTTTGTATCTGTTAAGAGTCAGTGTCATTATCACACCTTGCCCCCATTATCTATAGAGTCCCATAGAGAGATAGGGCTGAAAATGTTTTTTATCTTCAGGATGACCAAATCGCATTCAGTGAAATGTAATTGTTGTCTTTGCTTGTCTTTTGCAGAAAATTTTCTACCAATTTGACACAGACAATTCTGGCAAAATGGATGGGAAGGAACTGAGGGCTGCAGTCAATGGAGCTGGTAAGTTTTGATCTGGTACTTCAGAAATTTAGAGTGGCTTTTTCAAGACTCTCACTGGCATGCATTTCAACTTGTACGTCTACTATGGTTAGTATTTGTAGTGGCAAATAATTGTAGCAGCAATCACAAGATTTCAATAATGTAAATCCCTGAAGACTGCAAAGAACAGGGATTGTTATGAGCTTTTTTCCAAGTCTAAGCTGAAATAACAGGCTGTTTGTATTGACGCATAAAAGTAAAGATTGTTTGCATTATGATATTTATAATACTGCCTATATATACTATATTACCCTGAATAACTGAAGACAGTTTTGAGAAACTATGTTCTCATTTGGCACTGATCAACATGAAGTTGTCAAGGCTTAAAAAATTGTGGGCTATTGCAGTACTCAGTTCCTACTTCAACCTTCATTCTTGGACGAACTTTAACTACTGGCCAGTATTGGCTTGACTTTCTACTCGTCTTTAAGTGATTAAAGTATACAGTATGAAGCACACCTTTGCTTAGCATGCAAGCAGATATTTGTACACTGTATTTTCATTCACACACTTCATTTTTAAGGTTTCAAAGTGTCCAACAAGACCCTTGCAACATTGATTTTCAACTATGCTGACAGGCAAGGAATGGTCAGCCTTGACAACTACCTCACGCTAATGGCTCAGCTCATGAAGGCATTCAGTAAGTAGTCATGATATACTCAAACAGTGATAATCTTCACATTATCTTTCATGTTTTATTACAACAGAAAAAAGTATATTAGCAGAGATAGTGTATCATAGTTTCCTCTCGGACTTCTTGGTATGTGTTCTATAATAGTTATTGTAGCTGTAGCAATGCTAGACTTATTTTATATCATTTCTCTCCCCCCTCCTCCCCCCCTGCATACAGAAGAGAAGAATATAGCCAGCAGAGACATGCTTGTTAAATACAGCTCATGGTTTCAATGTACTGTCCAAAACAAATTATGGTTGGGGACTGTGATTGTCCTAGTGAACACATAGAGGCATAGGTAAGCTTAAAAAATTGACCTGTTCTATTGCATGCAAGTGATTGGCGCATGTGTATGCAGTCATTTCTTAATCTGCAAAAACAAGTTTATCTTGTTATGTCCTGTATCTAAGTGGTTTCTCTTTTACATTGTGACAGATACATTTCATGAGATTCAGAGAGATGGGTCAGCCACTCTTAACCTTGCACAGGTATGTTATTTATACCACAGGTTTAAGCACTTATTTCATCATTAATTTTAATGAACACAGAATGGTCATAGTTATAGAATGAATATATTTTATTGTATGATGCTAAAATTAGAAGTATTGAGAAAAATCAAGTGTTCAGGTTGGGTCATCCAACCTTTTTTTGGGTGACTAGTATAGTATTCAAAACTGTTTCTTCAACAGCATCTTTGTATCTGAGAACTCTTAGATGTTTTTAGATAATTTTTTTCTTGGCCTTGTTATATTCCTGGATATCATATCTCTTAGAAACCACAGTACTGGCTAAATTGTGGAGTTTACATTCACATGGACCTTACCAGACACTTACATGATCATGCACTCGAGAATACTTTTCAACTCTCATATTTATCATGTCATGTCTTCCTTTTCTCTTTATGTCTTTAGTGGCTTGACAAAACACTGGCATTTTGATCTTCTGACAACTGTAACTGATATGAAGTATTCTGCGCCTGGAAGGAAGCCGGTTCAGCAAAGCAGGATAATGTTGCCTTTAAGGCAGAAATCAGATTTACAGGGTCGTATGTTGTTTTTAAGACAGAAATCAAATTTACAGGGTGATGTTGTTATAGCACATTGAGATCCATAACTTTAGACATAGATCATACATTCATATTTTTAAACTGACTTCGCTAGTTTTTGAAAAATACTTTTCAAGACTTTACAACGGCATAATGAAAATAACGGCAACAACTCATTTGTAGATGAAAAGCATTAGACATTTGTCACACTTTTTAAAATCAGCACCACATATTCACCAGCGTGCAATTATCCGTTTTTTTACAAGAAGCTTAGCTCAGCATTCTCATGCCTGAGCAGTGTTGTGGTACATATTTTTTACTCTAAATTTGTTCGTGTTACTGTAGTTGAAAATGACATATAATGCTTATTTCACTGTGATATGCTAAGTGAATCCGTTAACAAATCTGGTAATTTTTGTAATGATGCTATAAATAATAAAGAGGCTCATTTATTAGATCAAAATGACATTTTATAGTGTTGTTTTCATAACATTTGAATTAATTATGGGTCACTCATGTTAGTTTTGTTATTTGGACACAGTGGGGATATTAACAACTTGGAAGCGGCATGTCATTGTGTGATTTGTTGATGTCTTTCTGCAGATCATGATTTTTTTTATTTTTCTACGGGTTCATACTTTACCTTTACCTCTTGCAAAAATAACATTCCAGGAAATATACTCCTTTGAAGCTGTCTTGAGTTTTGCTGCATCTAGCAGTGTGTGAAGAAACTTGCTGCAGTTCTGTCTCTGAATAATATCCTCTTTGCATATAAATATTTGTTGCATGTTCTGACTCTTGAGGCCTTACTATACCCTTTGTGACTTAGAATTGTGGCAATATTTTTGTCAGATGAATGTTATGGTCAGTAGATAAATTCTGTGGATTGGCACAGATTTGTTCTTTTTTTTGGTCCTCTAGCTGATTGCATGTGTAAAAAGTTTTATGAGATCCCTGAAACAGTAATGCAAGAACAAAAGCAGACTTTGAGTAAACCCTATAAAATTGTCCTCGAATTCAGTGATAAGAGTTACCACAACTCAAACAGGTTGCGGTAGCATTTCTCTGTAAGGTTTGAGTCTTGAATCTTAGGTGCTCAGACCAATTTCAACATGAGTGTTTAGTGCTGTGAACTTTTGTCAGAGAAAGCTAATTTATATGAACACTTTTGCATCTTGCTTGCATTTAACTGTGTCATAATTGGTGAGGAGTCAGTTTTTTTCCCCCCATCATGAAGTCTATAGTATATGCACAGAAAAGCAAAAGGTTAGAAATCTATGTTGACATTGTTATTAATGTTATGCATTATCTGTGAGATGAAATCCCACCAGTCCTATTTATTTCTGATACATTCTGTGTGGTGAGAACAAACGATCCTTAGTTTTGTCATTTGCCCTACTGAAAATACATTATATTTATATATTTAGATGCTCCAACAGGGCTTTAATGAAATTTTGTACGCTTTCATTTTTAGCACTTGGCTAGAAGCTTTGAGAGCTAATAAGCACACTTTTAATAGAGGCAAAGAAAGTACGCTTTTACTGTTCAGTTTTTAATTTTCAGCAAGAAAATGATCAGATAGAAATAATGCAGCAATCTGTATTAATATGCAATATGTAACTTCACATTTTGACATACTATGTAGATCTGCTCTATTTATTGGAGTATCATTACTTCTAGTGCCATGCTAGACTCCCCACTTATTATGTGTTTGTAAGAGGCCTATTTCAAGGAGTTGCATTTCTATTGTGAAAACATATCTTTTTTCCCTGGGTCTGGAAATAATGTGTCCCTCTTTGCTTTTTTAAAACTAATATACACATTATAGTGATGAACTAAGGTGTGATTCTTTGAAAAATGTGTGGTACTGTTGTACAACTTTCTCTCCATGGACTTGTGAGACATATCATTATCTTTTGACCCATTATTATGTGCCAGCTACTCTCTGTTTTGCCATAATGTAGATTTAAAGCTTTAATGTATCTCTGTCTTTCCCCTGTGAATCCAAAATTCTGTTCTCTGTGCTGTGCTCCCTAGTTTTTCTAAAATGTTTTATTACCGTACCACTTTTTTGTTTCTTATAATCTATTTGTATATTCTATTATTTGGTTCATCATAACACCGCCTGGGGATTAATAATGTCTTAATTCCAGTAATGACCAGAAGGACTTATGATGGTATTATTTGCACGTGGTGATATGGTCCCATAACACACTATACTGCCTTTCCTGTGACATTCCTTGTTCTCATTTTCTCTTTATTTGGTTCATTGTAACATGGTCCCATAATGGCATAAAATGCTATACAATCTTTCATGTTACATCCCTTGTCCTCTTTTTTAAATTTGATTCATTGTAACATGGTCCCATAAAACATTATACTATCTTTCCTGTTACATTCCTTGTTCTCATTGTAATATGGTCCCATAAAACATGTCTTTCCTGTTACATTCCTTGCTATCTGTTTTATTGGGGGGGGNGGGGGGGGGGGGGGCTTTGTTGTAATATGGTCCCATGAAACATTATACTATCTTTCCTGTTATATCTCTTGTTCCCTTTTCTAAATTGATTCATTGTAATCGGTCCCACAAAACACTGTCTTTCCTGTTAAGTCCTTGCTCTTTTTTTCTTTTTCTTGGATTGTTGTAATATGGTCCCATGTCTTTCCTGTTATGTTCCTCATTCTCCTTTCTGTTTATTTGGTTTATACTGCATATTATGTCTTGAAACCTGTCAAAATGAGGCTTAAGTTGATTGTGGCTAAATGAAGTTAATGACAGAAATGTATTATATAACGTGTACTTTCATTAGGTGAAAAGTTTTTGACCTAGCTTTGTTTTGGTCTGAAATTCGTTTTTTTTTTTTTTTAAAAGTGACAGGGGTCATCTCATGGGATGGAAGAAATTCTGAGGTAGTTGTGATTGAAGAACACTTTTGCACTGTGATTCATCTAATATGCCTCACAATTCGTGGGCTGAGAATTAACAGGTTCTATGTCCACTTTTTGGTGAACTGAGAAAATTAAGATCAAATTTGGGATTTTCTCTTCAAAAGAGCACAAAGTTCTATAGGAAATCGCCTTTTTATTCATTCATATTATTACTTACAGATTAAAATTTCTCGGCCATAGAACTTTACAACTCAAGGTTTCTTGTCCAATTTCTACCTTTAAAAAATGCAAAACTGGACATAGAACCAGTTAATTCTCAGCCCACGAATTACTGATCATCTTTGAAATTGTTTTTATGTAGAAAAATTATTTTATTCTACACATCTGCAACAAACAAAGCTTTGATGTTGGAGGGCCATAATCTTGGTTCACAGTCAAACAACATGAGTTTCATTTTGACTGGCTGCATGACATAGTCCCATAAGACACCAAACTGTCTTTCCTGTAACATTCCTCTGTTTTATTTTAAAATTTATTTGGTTCATCATAATACATTCCCATTATGCTGCCTTTCCTGTTACATTCCATGGTTTCTTTTCCTATATATTTTGTTTGTCATAATGTGATCCCAAGTTTTTCTACCTGTACGATTACATTCCTCTTATTTTGTGAAAACTTATGTTTATTCTGACTCATTGTTACTGGTTGATACTTTTCATAGTGAATTCATTACTCTTCAATAACGAGACTGTTTAGATCAATAATGAGGACTGGTTTATTTTGTTATAGGATACTGAAAGACAGAATTTCAGTCATAGTTTAAATGTGTTCCTGGTTTATCTGTAATACTCAGTAAAACTAAAGGCTCATATAAGCATTCAGCTGTAATTTTGAGGCAACAAAGGGTGATGAGGCTGCATTTTAGTTATGCTTTGATTTTGAACTGTAATTTCCAGCACATTTAGCGATTTGTTTTATATTAATACTAGTTAGTGAATGCAATATATTGCTCAGAATTTTTTTCCATTTCATGTAACAAATAGTATTTCATGCATTGTAGCTAACTTCACTTTTAAAACATACAGTATTATTGTGCTAGTTTTTTTCATTGTTAAGTCATTATCATGAATATTTTGGGGAATAATGTAAAAGCCATTCTAGATATAGAGAAGTTTTGTATGCACCTTCTTGTGTATTTTTCTACTTCCAAACCTTTTTGATACTTTACAATCATGGCCTTGCTTTTTGTAATTTCAAGGGCCACTATGTGAATTATAGAAGATAGACACCACAGTTTACATAGTGGCTCTTGATATGATTTAGTGGTGTTAGAAATGTGTTTGTAATTTGACTGAAGAGCATTTTTCTAAAACTCTGCATTGTCTAAAAACCTGCCCATTTTCCAGGTAAGGAGAAACAATGTGAGGATAATCGCTCACCCCAGTTATACATTAAACTTCATGACTCGTAAGTGAATTCAGGTATCAAGTTCTTTTTTACTTTAATGGATCAAACAAAAATTGCATCACTGAATGCATAAATGAATAAACTTTTAACTCACTTTTCAACAAAAGTGCACTTACAGAATTTTGGAAAAATGCTCTTCACTTACAGTAGAATCTCATGAATTTCAAGGGACTGGCCTAAAAATTCCAGTTTGTAGAAAAGAAAGACTTCATTCATAGCAAAATTTTATGATTAAGCTGATAACGAGTTTCAGGGAAGTGATAACACCATAAGTGGTGTGCCAGCAAAAGAGAAAAAAAGTGCCTGAAAAAGGAAAACAACAAACCGCTGCCATAGCAATTTTCCCTTCTCTTGCCCACTGGTAGTCTGGTGCATGGAGGTTAGGTTGGTCATGCGGTGAATGTTGCATCAGTGTGTGCAAATTCCTGAGAACCTTCAAGGCTATTGAAGCCATCACCTAGAAACAGTGCCATCTGACACTTCTTTGATTATTTCCCTCTCTCATATTGTACTGCAAACTAACCAAAACTTGTTTAACCTGCGATAATTTGGCCGATCCTTTCGATTTTGTGTAAACAGAGTTCATTATAAGGTGTAGAGCAAGGAATCCCAGGAGCTTTGTAATGAGCAAGCAAGGAACTCGAGTACAAGAGATTTGAAATCATGAGGTTCTACTGTATATATTAGATTCCAGTTTCACTTGCACGAGCAGCATTTAAGGCAACAGACTCTGAACTGATCAAACTCTTTTATGTCCTCCACCAACTACACAATTTAATAAAGGCTGTCTCTGTTTTCCAGAAAATCTCATACTGTTAATTTTTGTGTTTATTTGTATGATGCCAGTCCTGAGGTGATAACAGTGGTGTTGTTGAGCTAATTAATGTCAAGATGAAAGTGTGGGTGGTGGTTGTCAGTGATGGTGGTATCACAATGACAATGATAGACCCGTGATAATGATGTGATGGAGATTTGTCATACAAATGCCACTCGTAGGATCATTACACTCAGTTGCACTGTGGCATCAAATATTCCACCAAAGCTTCATCTGCATTCAAGACAAAGTATGTGCAAAAACAACAAAACCTGTATTTATCTGGACATTTTAAAGCTGAATATAGTCATAGCATATCATTAACAACCCTGAAAACTGGATTGCATGCGAATATTGTACATCAACATGGAATGCAAAGTTATAACAAAATCATTTCCATTGTAACAGAAGAGACAGATGGTGTGGAAGTTGCAACACTGTAGAGCCGGTATGTAAATTGTGTCACTATCTCTCCAGTAGCAATGATGAATCAACCATGCATGTTTATAGTGACTCCTGCATTATTGTAATCATACTGCAATCATATAAATCACATAAAATCATAATGCAAGTACTTTATTCTTGATGTCATAATAGTGAGATTTAAAAGATTTCAGATGCAAACAATCCTGGCTCAAATCTATTGCATGTGTGCCAGTTTTTAGGAATCTTCTGGAATTCTGACTTCATAGCCTGCCTGACTATAGCTGTCCCTGACTATAGCTGTCCAGTATCGTAATTTACAGGTGCCTCAGCTTTCAATGCCCCATTTGTGTACCATCAGCCATGATCAGACTTTATAGTCTCATTCTAACAATACTTTGCCCATGAAAATTTGATGTGCGCATGCTCAAAGTTGTCTTCCTTCCAGCACTTTGTTTGAAAGGCACTTGAACCATAGGCCCCACAGAGTGAGACTATTTCAGGTTTCGTAATGTACGTTTAGACATTAAAGCATGGAGAACTTGTGAGTGACATCGACTGAGGGAAGAAAAATGTCTGGAAATAGGAATGGCTGGACGAAATTTACCACAGCAGTATTCCAATTTATAATCATTATGTGAAAGTCTCAACGAAAGGCACATGCCTATATATTACTTTTTACAAATACATTTGCTATGAATCTTTTGGGGAAAAGGCATTAAAAAGCAATGCTGTGCCCATGAAAATGACAACAATGACCATTACCACAACAGGAGTTTTTACACTTCTATTTACAGTCTGTAAACTTGCACTGTAGAAAAGTGACCACATGGGGCATTTACTGCTTGTCTGAATGAGTGCTAAGTGGATTAAATAACTCAAGAATAATCACTACTGTTACAGTGTGCACATATCATGATGGTGCACTGATTGCAGCATTTTCCCATATTCATGTACAGTTTGTGAGATGGCATGTTTTTTGGGGCATCGTGGAGATTCCATGTAAAGAGAAAAATGTGAAGTTTGATGTGAATGTAATGACAGCCAAGACTGGAAGGACAAAAATTGTCAGCATCACAGACAGACTGAAGAAGAAGGGGCTGACACTACTTGGCAAGCTAGGAAGATTAAGGTTGATGCCAAAACTTCTACAAGAGCAAAGAAACCCTGCTTCTGCTTCTTAGCATACATTTTTCTCAATTCTTCCAATGTTTAAGTCCTTCATTCTGACTTTTGAGCAGGCCACACTACTAGTGCATCAGCTACACTATGAAATTCTGTGAGTGTATGAACACTTCCTGGTTTGTTTCATAAAGTGTGAGTACCTCCAAGATAACATTATGAAAAGTGATCCAGAAAACCCTTGAATTATTCATGCCTTTGAAAGATGTGTTCTGTGGAGAAGGTACAGAGAAAGTGTTCTCTGAGTATCGGAAAGAGGAAAAAAAGCTGCATATTTCCAAGAGCTCCTCTCGAGATTTTCCTCAACAGCTTTGTACATGATTAAAAAATTGCCTTTGGGCAACAGACTGCTAAAGTCCATTTCAACAATAGACCCTGATGCAAGGAATCATAGCAGAGAGGCAATAACAAAAGAAAGAAATCAATGGTTTGTGAATGCCTCTTTCAAAACTCAATAAGCCCAAATGTACCTTATGTCAAGGATACCCATTCATTTAGAATGCTGCACAGGAGAAAGCAGAAACCAAGAAAGCAATCTGTAAAAATTTGGAGGTGGGATTTCCGGCTGCATGGCAGGTCAAGGTTGACAACCATGTGTCATCTCTGTGGTTTAAAGCTTTTTATCAAGGTTTTAGTTGTTTGAGCCCACTTTTTACTTTGTGTTATGTATACAGTGTTGGTAAGTTACTTCAACAATAAGGTAGGTGGATTGCCCTTTCTTTCGTTATTTTGTTTTGCTTCCCTGAGTCGGTCCAAGCAGCTGTGACTCGCATAAGTCTAGTCTAGATTTATTTTTAGCCTAGACACCATAACAAGGGCAGGGCAGACTCTTGCATGTTTCATCAATGAGAGATCTTTGCTCTTGGGGAGAGACAATCTGTCAGGAGGTTAGAGATTTGCTGCGAATGTGAGAGTGTGAGTGGGGAAGGGACTACTGAAGAAGCCCAGAAAATCCCAGGACTGGAGAATATACCCTAAAACACAAGAAACAAAGAATAGGCTTATTGTAGTGGGTGTGTCCATTAGCAACCAGGCAGCTACTAACTTCGATAAGAATCCTTTTATTGTGGCAGCAGGAGGAGAGAAGCCATCAACAAAACTCATTTATTGGGAATGTGCTAATATGAGTATCCAACAAAGAAATTGATAAAATGCTTAGGGGACTGGGAATGGTAAGTTGCTTGTCACTTCAGGATGAAAAATACAGGTATGAAAGGGGAGAGTTGACCAATTTCAAAACGGGACGACGCTTCCTTCACATAGATATCCCTGCTAAACCCCTGCCCAAGGTGGTTACCTTGTGCAAAAGTTTCAGAGCTGTCGTCTACTTTCGTGAACAAGCTGAGGCACAGGAGTCAAGTTCACAGGTGTCAGTAGAATGGGACAGTGGGCTTGTGGGTGCTATTCTAGATCAGAGCACAGCTGCGGAAGCGAGTCCCATCTCTTCTATAGAGAAGGAGGTTAGTGTGGGGATGGAAAAGGCACGCACCTCACTAAAACAAAGCAGCTTGAACTTCCCTCTGCTTGAGAAATGTACTACTACTAGATCAGAAAGCAGAGGAAGAACCACCAAGAGAGGTAGATCTACAGAAAGAAAAGGCAACAATGAATGAAAATGCAACACTCAAAAATGGGGGAGAAATAGGGGAAAGTGATAATGAGGAGTCAACAGCAACACCTACAGAACAGACTCATTCAGCTGACTGGTTTGAAAATACCTGAACGTAAACATTGTATTGTTGTTGTTTCACACTGATTCACAGCCCCTTAAGGACTTGGCCTGCCTAATGGATTGCGAGGCTTGACTAACCCCAGTGTTTTTAAACAGTTTCTTGATTTCCTTCTACACTGCTTGTGAAGGTTATTTCTCTCAACTTCAGAGGCTTTCATAATCAATTAAAACTACATTCTTTATTCAAATCTCTAAAGAAATATGACATTATATGCTTGCAGGAAACATATGTTACCAAAGACAAGGTAAGTCTATAGAGGAAATGTACCTCACCAGTTATAATTACTGATTAAAGAAAAAAAATGTGCTTTGGTATGGAAATGAAACAGTCCAGAGGCATTGAGCAATTTAAAACAAAACATGCACAGGCATTATGCACAGAATTGTTGTTTTTTCCCCAGTTGTCAAGATTTTTAAATAAAAACGTTACATGATTTTCTTGTTCCTCGTGAGATTTCACAACCTGTATAATTATTATCAACATCTATTTGTCTGTTCACATTATACTCATCATCTGTCATCATCTATAATTTACTATGACTGAATTCTACGCAACGAAAAAATGTATTGTATGTCATACTTAATAGACCAATAAAGTTGATTTAAAAAAAAAAAAAAAGTCTATGGAGGAAGGAATAGGGAGGGGAGCTTGTATACAGTCAAGGTACAAATAAGAGTAAAGGTCAAATAATAATGATCAAAAAAAATTTTCACATGAACAAAATTGAGCACTTACTCATATCTGATCGGTGCATTGGAATAGAAATTGAGAAAAATGGAACAGACATTGGTTGTTTTAAAAGTATTTGGACCCGCAGAGCAATTCAAACAAAGAGACTTTATTAAATGGAACTATTGAACAAAGAGTGTCTTATTATTTGTGGTGATTTCAATATGGTTCTTGATAATAAGCTTGAAGTGATAGCGAGTGAACCCCATCTGAAGCAAAGCAAGTATACTTTCCTGGAAGATGAAAGACAAATTGGAGATTGTGTTTCATGAAATGGAAGAGATAAGGATAATAGTAACAGTTAATGATAAGGGAACTGGACAGTTTGTCTCTAATATAATGATTAGAACAAAGGAAAAAGGAGGTGTCAGGAGCATTCTGAACTTGGCAAACATGAATGATGGTTTCGTGTACAGACACTTCAGGAACCCTCAATAATGCAATCTGTTTAATGAGAACCAAATGTTATCTTGGCAAAATTGACCTGACGCAGGCAGTCATCCTGATCAACAGTAACCGTTGAAATTCCTCTCAAAATTGTATAGTGACAATGCTAGTTACATAGCCATTAATTATTAAGTCAATAAAATCAGTGATTTCAATGATATGATTTGATTGACCTTTAGATTGGCCTTTAGAAGATGTCACTTTTTGGAAATTTACATGAGGTGTTTTCAGTACTAGGCCTCAGCTTCCTAGATATACATATACATAGGACATTCATGTTGCACTAAATAATTTAAAATCGCTGGCACCAGCCTACAATTTGTCACTCTGTGACCTGACAATGAAAGAATCAATGCTCCTTCTATTGTTGTCAGTGTCCAGAGGACAAACTGTGTGTTAAGTTTTTCAGTGAACAAAATGAAAACTGACACAATGGATGTGATATTTTATACTAATTCCTTACAGAAATGCTCTAGGCTTGGACTTTACAAAAGTGAAAATTAAAACCTTCCCTGCAGACTGCAGACTGTAGTTGTTGAGTATTTTGAAAAGACTAAAAAATTAAGAAATCCGGCTGTGCACAGCTTTTGATTAGTTTTAAGAAACCTCATAAACCAGTTTAGTAAGTAGAGATATGTTAAGGCAGTGGATCAAAACTGTGAAAGCTTGAGCTGGAGTGGAGCCAGAGATATTCAGGCCACATTCTACTTGCACTCCTGCTGTTTTGGCTTCAGCTAAAAGTGTCCCATTACAGTCTGTTCCAAATTCAGCTGGCTAGAGTAGAGAGTCAACAAACTTGAAATACATGTATTACAAAAGAGATACAGTTGTATTTCAAAGAAAGTGGACACATCGAGCTGTTTAAGACAAGCTGTTTCATAATAGTCTACTGAAAGTGGACTGTTCGAGAGACATGGAAAACACCAACATGACTGTCCAAGGGGAGATCCAAGGCTTTTGGAGAGGCTAGGTCAACAAGGCATTTGAGACCACAAGGATGGGAGCTTTTCGAGAAGTATTTTCTGTTAAACAGCCTTGTCAAATTTAACTGCTAATAAAACCTAAATTCCAGAAGTTAACAGAGACTTGGTTTGAATGGATAAGCAATCTGGTCATTGTGGTACACTTGGGTGGGCTAAAGGGAAATAAAAGTGTAAATGCAAATAAGTTTATCCTCCCCTACAATGCCTACCTTTGGGATTGACCCCCCTCGGCAAGGCATTTTCAAACAAATATCAGTTGGCTACTGCAGAAATCTTACACTTGCCTCTGTCGGAATCAACAAAGACTTTCTTTCCCTGGGTATTTACTGTAATAATTAGGGTTGATAGGCAGCAACTATTAGATATAGATATGATTTAATATGATAACTGAGATACTACAAAGATACATGCAAGTAGGGGACTAACACAGAGGTCACCTCATGGTGACCAGTACAAAGACTTCAGTGGGACCACCCTGAGAGGTGAAGGCGGTTCCAAGTTAGCTGTAAATCCTTAGAGCTAGACAGATGAGAGATGCAGCGGCAAGTGTCAGCGGACAGTAATAGTGATCAGGTTAACCCCGGGAATGACGCACCAGTCCAACCAATACGATTAGAGATTTTATAGACTGGCGCAAAAAGACCAGGCATAAAAACAGTGTGCATTTTGTGTGGTCAGCGACACAGGGTCTAGGGGAACTGAGCAGAAGTGTCACAATCTTAGCAGAGTCCAAGAGTACTGAATTTCATATCACTGTTAGTGTTACCATACTTAGAACTTGCTTTTATGCATTGTGCCTACTACTAATCCTTTGACTGGATGTAAATAAACTTGTACATAATGTAACCATGAGTGATGTTTTACCAGATAGCATGTGAATGTGTAAAAAAAGGGGTTGGGGAATGTCCCTGACCTAACCCTGCAACATTATTATGTCCGAATCAGTAGTGAGGTTGAACAGAACACACTGTTGGACCTCTGCAGCCGGAGAATAATGCCACATCTCAATTCACTCATTTGTAAATTTTGCAGAAACATTCACAAGATCAGAGTAAATGCTCCAAAACAGTGTTGGGCACTTCAGAGTTTCCTTTTGTGGAGTCAAAGCTGTGCAAATCATCTCTAAAATGGACAAGACGTCCCAGATGTATATATCTGCAGTGACATTAGAATATCCTCAGAAAGAGCTGCTACTGGAGAACAAATTTCTGGTTCTCCTGTCTAGCTTGAACCCAAACTTGCGAAGCAACACCAGAGTAAGAGATAGTATGGGAGATCCCTGAGTATTTTCCTACTGGGTTTGCCAAGGATGAAAAGAATAGCCACACATTTACCGTGGCATTCTCATCACCTCAACATGGATTCAAGAGGTGAAATATCCTCAGATGCCAGATAATTACTGAACATCTATGCTAGGGTAGGTTGTCTTAACTCCGACCTTGTTCTAACTCCGACCGAAATCGAAACCGGTCTTCGTTTAAAAATTCACAATAAAGTCAGATTTGGTTGCTTTTGCATAAAAATCTGGCAATGGCAGGGGAACAAACTGCCCCAACTTTTGAACCAATCAAAACATCCGGAAGGTGCATTGTTTTCCTAGGGCGGCAACTCCAAAGTGAAGGCCCATCAGAGGCGTGGCCGATTTTGGTGTGATTTTCTCGCTTTTCTTGTTTTTGGCCTTTCTGACAAGGTCTGGGAAAAATGGCGAAAAGGTGAGTAAACCTTTACAGATGTAGATAATATTCAGCATATAGCTTATACAGGTACAGTATTGGTTATGAAATATACAGCCATATTATGGGATTTTGTGATAACTTTTGCCAACTATGCTCATAAATTAAAGTGGTCTGAGTTAGAACAATAGAATTTTAAGGTGGTTTTAACTCCGAGCACATTTGGTTAGATTGTGCCTCAGCGAGACTAGCCTAGAGGCTAGGCTATTCTGTGCCTATTTCTTGACCAATGTTTGATTATGATGCTGCTGATGATGATGATGAATGGTGGTGGTGGTGAGGCTGCTGCTGTAATGATGATGTTGACGGTGGTGGGTGGGGCGTTAGTGTTGGTGGTAATGATTGATGATGGTGGTGATGATGATGATGGTGATTGTGGTGGTGGTGGTCGAGATGGTGGTGGTGGTTGTTTTGTTTGTGTGGTGGCAATGTATGGTGGTGTTAGCCCTTTTAAAACTCAACTTAGGCCTACAGATTTCTTTTTCTTCCTTTTGCCGGTCTACCATAACTAAACCAACAAAGCCAAAACGTCCATACCAGGAGTATCCTGCAGCCACCCTACAAGAGGCTGTGCAAGCAGTAAAGTCCGGCCTGTCATTTGGAAGGCATCTAAACGTTTTGGAATTCCCAAAACAACTCTGATCGACAACGTGAACGGGAAAACTCAGTTGAAACACGGCAGGAAGTGCGATTTGCCCTTTGAAATTGAAAGGAGCATCGTGGATCGGACCCTTCGCACTCAAAAAGCCGGGTTCCCATATACGAAAAGAAAATTTCTCGCCATGGTGGGACTGTTGGTATGGCGCCTAAATCTGACCACGAGATTTAAAAATGGAGTGCCAACAAATAACTACTGGCAGAGCCTTGTCAAGCGTTACCCCGAACTTACTCTGAGACTTGCGGAGGCTCTACCTCAAGCACGAATGACGATGCTCAACAAGGAGGTCATTAGAAATTATTTCGATGACCCCGAGGTTCTGACAGCCAGGCTTGGTCTTCAAGACAAGCCAGAAAACATATGGAACTGTAACGAAACAGGCATAGCTTTTGCTCACAAGCCAACAAAAGTAATTGCAGCCAGAGGGGTTCAAAGTGTATCTGCAAGAACGTCACAGACCCGTGATAACATCACAGTTTTTGCCACAGCCAATGCAGCTGGTCAAGCTATGCCCCCGATGCTTGTAGTTAAGGGGAAGACTCAAAGGTCTGTCAATAGCCATAACTTCGAAGATGCACCAAAAGATACAGTATGGGCTTTTCAGGAGAGTGGCTGGATGGACGACCTGCTGGGTGTCCAATGGTTCACCAAAGTTTTTCTCAAACATTGCAGGCCTGAAAGGCCACAGCTGTTACTCCTTGACAGCCACAGTTCTCATGAAGTGGTCGAGATGCTGGAAAAGGCCAGGGAGGAAAATATACACATCATGGCCTTTCCCCGGCACACGACTCACCGCCTTCAGCCCCTTGACAGGTTTGTGTTTGGGCCGTTCAAGGTTCGATAGGCCACCATCTGCACTGAGTTCATGAGTCTTCATCCGCATAATATGATCAACAAAGCCAGCTGGACCAAACTCTTCACCCAGACATGGATGGACACCATGACACCTGACACTCTCAAGAAAGCCTTTAAGGTTACAGGGATCTCCCCCCTAGACAAAACCGTCATGCAAGACATTGACTACATGCCAGCTGAGGCTCTTGACAGGCAAATCTCCCCAGTCACAGCTGACCATCTCTCTGCTTCCATCATAAATGACACAGCTGACATCCCCCCTGCCACAATCACATGGTTGCCAACTATTCAAGGGCTCCAGGCCTGAAATTTTTTTCGCCTGCCGCAGGTCAATGTAACGTGCCATACTTAGTGGCTAGGGAAATACGCCCATAAATCATACCCTTCTTTCTTACCCCCTCCCTCTGTTACATTAAATTAATAACAACAACATTTATCATTAAGAACTGGCTAGGACATTGTTTGTAGGAAACTTTCACAAGGCAAGGCTTGAAATTTTCAGATAAAGTCTTCCAAATATCAGTGACATAATGTCCATATCATATTTATATATATATTTACATATATGTTTGGTTGCATCAGCACCATTATCCGTAGGAGAACATCTTGCCGCAGTGGACACACCATACCACCCCAGGTTAAAACGGTTTCTTTAGCCACTGGGCTGACGGGACCATGGCCGGCCTAAATCGTCAAGTTCTCGTCTCCACTCCCATCGCCAGGCATTGCTACATTTTGGGTCCTGTTTGTCTTTGGCAATAGCGCGTGCATCACCAAAGTTTGCATATCCTGATGGCATAATGTGGACAATCAGGCAAACGGTCACACCTAGATCTAGAACTGCAACTGAACTAGAGCGGCGACTCAAATCGGGATGAAATTATGCAGGCCGGTTTCGATTATAGATATTATGGAATCGGCAGCCAAAATCTGTCTAGATTTCTAACTTCAGGCAACTCGATTACTACTTAGAATCTGTATGTAGTCGTCCTCGTCAGGGTGTGTCGCAAGTAAAGGGCCGCTACTCCCAGAGAGGAAAAAAAAAATGGGTTCTTCGTACGCGCCGTACTTCGCTAAATTCGCGTTGTTCACGGACAGAATATCGTATTTTCCGCCCAGTCGTGCCGGTTTTTAGACCCGGTCCGGCTTCGACCGGCCCCGCCAAGCCGGAATTCCGGCCCAGGCCGGAACAGTTGGCAACCATGCAATCACAACTGAAAATCCCCATGCCACAGACCTGGAATTTCAGAATTCAAGCCCTGATGCTGGGACGGTGGTCGAGGATGTCACAGAGTTTGCAGCCCTCCCTGAGGACAACAGCTTCACATTTGAATTGCCCGAGAGACTATGGGAAGTTGTGAATTGTCCTCACACTGCGTCCTGTCCTGAAACAAAACAAGACTTGTTGTCGCAAGCAATGGAGTTAAGTGGCATTTCTGAGGGTGGTGATGCTGATACACCTATGAAAGAGCTCAATGGGAGTATACTTACACCTGTTGTGACTTTGTTGGAGGAAGGAAACTAGGCGACGCCTATGATGGGAAGTAATGAAGGTGCCATGAAATCAAGCCTAGATGAACCTACGGAGGACATGCCAATGATCACTTCTGAGACCCACACTGAAGCGGACTGGAATACAACTTTAACTGAGCTCTTCAACATTCCAATGCCTGAAGCAAGAACTTCGATTCTCAAATCATTACGTCAAATAACTTCTCATCGTCTTCTGACATCTGATGAAATTATCACTCTCAAACAAGAACAAAAAAGAATTAAAGAAGCAAAAGAAGACGACAAAGTAAAACGAAAAATTGAAAGAGAAATTAAAAAAGTCAATAAACAAGCAGCAACAAACAAGGCACAGGCAAAAAAGAGAAAACAAAACACTTAACTGATTAATCATATCACATTTTGTTTATTCACATTCCTTACCTCATACTCATGCATTCAGTCAAAGTTAATGTTAGGTTCCTACATGTAACTTTATCTATTACTGGAATGATAATAATCTTACAAGGCCTACAAAAGTTGAATTTAACACATTGTTACTGAGTTGTAATGAAATGAAAAAAACAATGAACATTGCATTATCTTGTAAAAGTAACAAGAATTTTTTAAAAAGTGTTTTTCCTTCATATAAGTTTGTTTTACATGTTAGTCTTGTGTTGTTGTTGTTTTTGTTTTTGTTGTTGGTGGTGATGGTGGTGATGGTGGTGATAAAGATGATGATCAACTGATGATGAACTGATCATGATGATGACGACAATGATAATGACGACAGCAATGATGATGATGACAATGACAAAAATGTTGGTTTTGGTGACAGTAGTAGTAGTGGTGATCATGGTGTTGGTGCTGGTGCTGCTGCTGCTGATGATGATGATGATGGTGGTGGTGGTGGTGATGATGAAAATGACAGTAGGCCTAGTTTAAGTTCAGTTTAGGCCTAGCCTAGGGGCTCTAGACCATTATGGTCAAAATGGGTCAAAGTTAGAATCATTGTGGATGAAGTTACAATACTGCGGTCGGATTTAAAACATGCGGTCGATGTTAGAACATTGAACAAGTCGGAGTTAGAACAAACGTGGTTGGAGTTACGACAGACCAATGTGTGTTCATTTTTAAACTTTTTATGAATGAAATTCCTAGAACATTACCAAGTGATCGCGCATTGCCAATGAGAAGACCATTAGAGGTCGGGTTATGGTGGCCTGGCCTCGATTCGATAGGCTGATATAAAATTGGAAGGAAGAAAGTGACGAGTGGACCAAAATCGGTCGGAGTTAAGACAACCTACCCTACAGAAGAAAGAATGTGCACTACTTATTCTGAAATGCTGCCTGTCAGTTTTCAGATGCCATGGTGGGAGGCATCTTCAGCACGATTAAATTGCTATCATTATTAACATCATCAACAGAATGTCTGTTAAGACCTATGAAGTTGAGTACTCCCTACTCAATCTAGCTGACCTACCACAATTTCACCAAAAAGAATCAACAACTTCTCAAAGTTGATCAATCAAACACCAGCAAACATCTTATTCAGGAATGAAGAGATCAACAGTAGTCAAGATGTTATATATATCACTGCCTCACTTTCTCAACAGTCAACACAAGTGAAACCAGTCTGAAACACAAGACAGCTGATTTCATTAGTTGTAGTGCACCCATTGTGCCAACACCTCCGACAAGCAAAAAGCCACATCCAGACTAGAAACATTGTTTGGATGTCAGAACTTATTTTCAAGCCTGAAAGTGAAACCCCTAAGTCAGGCAGTGAATTTGGGGAAGGATCAAAGTAACAAGGAACAAACTTGGCCAACCTCATGTTTTGTGAACTTTTTGTCAGGTAAGATGTTTTCTGCTGTCTTTTCTCTCCCAACTCAATATTAAATATTGTTTCTTTATGATGCAGATCTATTTAATTAAAACCACACACATATCTTGCCATTTCATTTTAACCCTCTTAGTGCGTTAGGCCACGATTGTGGCCCTCCCGTAGAGTGCGTTGGGCCATAATCGTGGCTCTAAATATGGTCGTACTATTTATTTTTGTTTGGCCGCAGCGGTAAAAAAATCTGGCAAATTTACTGCTTCCTAACAATGTTGCCACTCGTAGGGATTTTCCCCTACAGTAGGGGAAAATGGCGTTTTGTAGGGGGTAGGGAAACCCTACAGGGAAAACTGTCAAATGTAGGGAAAAGGAGGGTAGAACGACATTTTTTAACGATCCGTTAAAAAAAAATGAACAACACTTATTAGTTTTGTTTTTAATTTCTCTTATTTCTAACTGCTGACAACTACCATTCACAGCACAGTCTAACTTTAAGCCTTATTTTGTTGCCACTTTGGCGAATGTGGAATCAAATCTTTTAGCAAAGGGGCGACAATCATGTTCACTTGTAACAAGCTGGATCCAACCTAATTTCAATTTGGCTATTGATGATTATTTTGGGGGAAGGGGGAGGGGGGCATGTTTTAAATTTCTCCTCGGTTTGACATTCCATCGGAAATAAACTGGCATTCATTCCTGCACTCCTGTTTTTCCCGGCATTTTCTGATGGTTGATAGGCTATCCTAGATCTAGTTAGTGCTTTCAAAACCTTTCTTGATCAGATTATTTGAGCAATATGCCAAAGGTGGGTAAGGAAGCATCTTACAGGGTTCAGATGTATCGGAAAGAGTGGGAGAAGGAAAGCTGGGCTTCGGGCTGGCTGACAATGGGTAAAAGCTCTGCCAGAGCCTATTGCACAAGGTGCGACAAATATTTATCTGCTGGCAAGTCAGAGTTAATTAAACACACTAAAGCAGCATCCCATATCAAAGTGTCAAAGGATGTCATCTCATCCAAGCCTTTGGATATGACATTTGTCAGTTCAAAGAGCACCGCACACATTTGTGCTGAACTATACACAGTCGCGCTTTTAGTACGTACGAATATAGTGCTGAACTTTCTTGAGGCATTCATGCCAACACTTCACTTCATTGCAGGGGATTCGAAAACTGTCACTGATACGTCTTGGCTGGGCATTCCTCTTGAATTAATATCCTCGAGTACATCGTTGATTAATTGTGTGCAAAAGATGACATTTTTATAATGATGACAGCATGGCTATATCACTGGCAATTGGACTTTATGTATCAAAACTCTCTGAAATGCGACTGTAGAAAGTTAACTCGAACCATAAATTTCTTCTCAAGAGAATGGAGGAGTAATGTATGTCTTCAGCACACAGACAAGAGTAGCACAGGGTAGGTAACTTTCCATTCTTTATAGTGAGAAATGTGATAATATAGCAACTCAAGGCGTAGGGGAATGTAGGGGAAAAAAATCGCATCGCTGTAGGGGAAAAGCATCAGTCCCGAGTGGCAACACTGCTTCCTACAGGAAGTTAGAGTCAGTGAAACCGAAACAAGCCGAAGGAACAAATTTTTTGTGTGTTTGGTGTGCATTTTGAGCAACCACAATGAGTGACGACAGTGACTTAGACATCAGTCTAGATGAATCAACCTCAGACATTATTGGAGAGACCAGTGAAGAGTCAACAGGACACAGTGAATCCGAAATTTCTTCTGGTAAGTTGAAGATATTGGTAAGATTACCTCAGTTAACCTATCTTACTCATGTCTTATTTCAGTTCCAAAGTAATACATGATGATAAAGGGTGAGATGAGCATATTATGTGGTAAGCAATTGGTGTATTCAGTGATGAGGTAGTAATGTTTGAAGCATTATTTGGCCATTTACATCTATTTTTTCCTTATGAATGTGTGTCAGTAGTGCCAATAAATAGTCTAAAGCATGTCTAGATCCAGTCTAGCAAGATTTTTATGTGTGTGTGTGTATTTCTTCAGATGAAGACGACAACACTGATGATGCGACAAGCTCAGATGATGAAACCGGTGCACCAGATGTTTCTGGTGTATGGATGACCATAATAGGAGAAGATGGTGGTCATCCAGATGTACCTTTCACAGGAGTCCCAGGTCCAAAGCATGCTCCACCACCAAATGCCAGCCCAGCTGAGTATGCAAACCTTTTTTTTCAGAGATGAATTCCTTGACTCCGTTGTCATAGAAATAAATCGCTACGCTGCACAATGGATTGATGCTCACCAGAATTATCTTCAATGGAGACAACATTGCAGAGTTAATAAATGGATCAAACAGGGACAGACTTCAAGACCAGAACTCAAATCATTCCGTGGACTTGCCTTCAATATGGGAATCATAAGAAAACCAACCATAGCTTCATAATGGAACATGACTCATGAAAGCCAGTCTACACCATGGTTCCCCCTTCATTTCAACCGGGAAAGATTTCAAGTCATACTAAAATTTCTGCACTTTGCAGATAATGAAGGCCTTCCTCCCCAGGATGATCCCAATTTCAAATTGTATAAAGTGCATTCCATCATTCAACACTTCAACAGAGTGTTTTTGAGATATTATCATCCTTCACACAACGTCTCCATCGATGAAAACCTTATTGGATACACAGGCAAAACCCTGCACATCCGGCAGTACATGCTAAATAAACATCATACACGTTTTCGAATAAAACTTTGGAATTTATGTGATGCTGAGAATGGGTATACCAGCCGGTTCGAAGTATTCAAAGGAACGGAGCCAAGAGATCAACAGGCTGAAGGGGCCACATATCATCTGTGTATGCGACTTATGACAGAGGCCAATCTTCTCAATCGCGGCCATCACCTTGGCCTAGATAACTACTTCATGTCCCCCCCAACTGCTGATTGATTTGCACACAAGCAAAATACAGTAGCTACTGGCACAGTGCGATCAAATCGGAAAGGGTTGCCGAAGCAAATCCTCAAGCAGAACCTTGCAAACGACCAGGTTATCGAAAGAAGAAAAGGAGCTATGTTGTGTGTAGTCTACAAAGATAAGAGCAAGTGGCCTACATTGCTGTCTATTCTTGCTGGAGGTGGATATGTTCAAGTAACAAACAAAAGAGGAGAACAAGTAAGAGAGCCAGAAATTGTGCAGCTGTACAATCAGACGATGGGTGGCGTCGATTTGAGTGATTCATGGCTGTACAATTTATTTGTCTGAACATCGTTCAAAGAAATGGACCATGAAAGTTGCCTTTGCCATTTTCGGCAGGGCAATGGTGAATGCATTCATTTGCTACCACCATAACACTAATGATAGACAAAAACTGACAAGATATGAGTTCATGGTTTCTGTTTGTGAAGGATTTGTTGGTGACTTTGCTCCACCAAAAACCCCACGAAAAAGACGATCCAATGCAGAAATTGCAGCAGCACGACAGGGACCCATCTAAAGACCTGACCATATTGTTCAACCTGGAGAGTCTGTCTGCAAGCTTAGGAAGCTAGCTGTAGCTGTTGGCAGGAAAAGGAACTGTGTATATAAACATGGTGACAAGAGAGTCAGACCTGCTTATGAGTGTAATGTTGGACTTTGGCCCGAGTGTTTTGCCGCATACCACGATGACAAGCAGTAGAGGCCCCACCCTCAGACAGAGGCCTTGCCACCACTTCTATTGACAAAAAAACTGTGTGTTATTGATCAGACATTACTACCATACTATATTTCTATGAAAGACATGGATAATTTTCACCACGGGACAATAGGCATGCATGAATTGAATTTTTGGTCAAGGGAAGCAAGCGAGTAACCACTTGGTGAGTAAACCATATAACTACCTGGTTACAGAATTTTGTCCTCAATTGTGTGTCAAAATGTCCATCATTCAATTACCTTATAGAATATATATACTTTTACATGTCAAAATTGTCATCTAATGTGGGTAATTTGATTCTAAAAGACATATTATGTATCATTTTCAAAATCCAGAAATTTTAAACTGAGCACTCTTGGGAATTTCCTAGAGCACTAAGAGGGTTAAAAAAGAAAAAAATTATTTGTAACACTACGTCACTGGGGGAAAATGGATGGAAGACCACCAGAAAAACTTAACTGCTGAAATTTTGTCAAGGGCTGTCGCTATCCCAGACTCAATGGTGAAACTAATTCAAGTGTTCCAACTGCTGTAACAAGTGCCTGACACCTCCACAGCTGGTTTCTTGACACTTTGAGACACAGAATTTGCATTATTTGCTTGAAATATTGAAAAGATATCATTTTGTTAAAATATTGCCCAGATCCATGTCCACTTCAACTTTTAAAACTAGCTCACATAACATGCTGCAACACTGCTTAAAATCATCATTACAGTTTGCATCCATTCCCTGTCCAAACAGAAACAGCAAAACTTTTGCTCTGTACACTATCTGGCATAGAGACATGTATCTTGCACAGTTCAAATAAACATCAGATTTTAAACAACTCTCTGACAGAAGTTTGAGATCACTTGTAAGGGAAGAAACAGTTTCCCTCCAGAATTCACAGACAAAATCATCATTCACACATTCCGCCATAAGGGTTGACAACCGCTGATTTTCTTTAGTATGGTTCCTATCTGCAACATTAGCTGTGTTCATCTCTGCTGCATTCAGAAGATTTGAATGCCCTCCCTTGGTGTCAGTGCCAGTGAGAGTGGCTAATACTGCTGCTACACTGCGAGTGAATGCAACTTGATCCCAGTAAGTATTCATTTCTCCCTTGTCAAACAGCCTTTCACTTGGTTCCTGTAGAGAAAATCATACATATTATATTCTGTCTTTTTCTCATCTTTAAACAACCCCAGTTCTGTGATGAACAAAATAATTTCTCTCCTTTTTGTTTCCAAGCTAATCTTATCATTCTGACAATGGACCGCAATATGTTGATGAATGGCTTGCAGATATTCCAACTGTAGTGGAAGCAAACACAATCGTGTATTTATGAAATATATTATGCAATATGCATAATTTAGAATTCTCTCACTTGCATAGAAAACACAACATCACAATAAAATTTTATTAAGTATCATAGGGACATTGTAGAAAACTCTGCTCTACTCAATGAATCAAAGTTCTTAAGTTTTCTGGACGAGCCTACAAACATTTTAAGCCATCGTCATATGAACTGATAATTTCAGAATTCAAATGATGGTAATGCTTCTACTGTCAGTGAAGGCTTGAGTATCCCACGACATAAGAAGAGTGATGCTCGATGTCAAAGCATAAAATCAATTTAAAAAAAGAGCCATTTCAAAGGATCTCAAGCTCAGCTTTACCTTCACATCAACAGCTGCATCATACATGATCCACTGTAGTAGGCAAGTTACAACACCAGGAAGATTTTTTGCAGCGTGAGCTGACACTAATACCTTAGGCAAGCAGTGAAGAGCATAGCTTGGATGGTATGCCCCTGGAAAAGAAATCAAAAGTGAAGATATTATGATAATCATATAATCTGACAAGCAAACTAATGAAAATTACCAAGAACATATCTTTTTTTAAAGCAATTATGAAAATTTGAAAAAAAAAAGAAAACTCACTGGAAAAGAAAAAGACAAGTTTAAACATGCAACAGCACTATACTACTATCACAACTACTAAAACTTGTCACCCTCGAGGGAGTATACGGCCAACTGGTTTCAATACGCACTAAGTCCGTTTCTATAAATAGCTCACTGTATATTTCACTGTAGACGGTTGCAGCTCAAATGCCAAACCCTCATTAACTGCCTTTCACAATATACAAATTAGGGTCCCAGGATCTATAAACATACTGCAAAAGTACATAACACTCTCTTGTCAATAAGTTCTGTATATCACATATAATCAAAGACATTTTGAAGCTGTGATTAAGATAAAAGTGCTACCTGGTTTGAGTCCTTGTGCAACACAAAGAACAGATGCTGCAATGTCCTTGACCTCTAAATCATCTTCTTGCAGCAAGTTTGCCAAGCTGTCCCAGCAGATGAAAAGGGCATTTCCTACAGTGCAATAGTGAAAAAAAAAGTGGCATTCAGTTATGAATATCAAAGAAGGAGTAATTTGAATTGAGAGATAATTCCCCTACTCAATTTCATTTCGCAGTTAGATCTGCAGATGTTTCAGTAATTTTGCAGTATAATTATGAACACTAACATATTTCTAAAACCATTTGCAGTAGTATTATTTCTAACCGATCACATGCGGACATGAAGTACGAAAACGATGTCTCCTTCTTTAACCAACATCCCTGAAACTCAAAGATGCTACCTAAGGATTGACATAAATTTTTCCAAGGCTCTGTGACAGGAGTTTTAGCAGTGCTGGACTTTTTGGATATTTAACTTTTCCCCTCTAGAGACCTCTTGGGCTTTAGCCCTTCAGCAAAGCTTTCTGGATATAAAACAGAAGCTGCAAAAGTATGCTCCTATACATGACAAATAAAGTTATAAAGACTCCTAACTGGACAAGTACAGACTAGGCTTTGATCATATGCCTAAGAATAGCAGTGGAAAATTTGTCCTTTGGACAGATTATGGAGAATGGGCCATAGATTTGTGAACCTGCATTCTCTCCTGATTTTGTAAACTAAACTTGAAGTTTGGGTCATTTGCTTTGGTTTTGGTGTGGCCTTCTGTGTGGAGCACTTGTCATTAAGGAAACTAGTAAGCCTGTTTACATCTTTTGATGTATCGGCTCGCAGCTCAAAAACAAAATGAAAGACCTATATTTTAAACATCATTTTCAATAAGCTCATTGAATTTTGCAAACCATTAAAGAAGATTTTAGAGGTTGTGGAATTTCTTGTAAGTGACAGTACAGCAAACAGTTTATTGGCTCAAAGAGGGAAACCGGATTAGGCTTCTGTAGCCTGTAAACAGAGAACACTCTGTATCACTTCAGACTTTCCCTATATCATCACAGTCAAAGACAGTTTGCCCAACTCATTTGAGTGAGTTTATCAGGAGAGGGAAGGAAACTGTACACAACAATGTCAGAAAATAATGCCAATCTCTAGCTTTGGTGTTGTTTTTTAACCAGTAAGTTTATAAATTATTTTGTTTTGTCATTGATTGATGTACTGAGTTGTAGCAAGCACACAAATAACCCAGTCTTCAAATTTCACATCATTTCATACCTAGTTTGCCATCCGGATCATACAGCAAGATCTTGGCATTCTCCAACAACACATGGCAACAGCTGATATGTAAATCTGGACTGTCGTCCTCCTTGCTGCTCACTTTCAACAGATCTATCAGGTCTTTTAAGTAGTTCCAGACTGTATCACCTTCACTTTGAACTGACCCCATGGTCTTGTATAAAGCAGGCACCAAACAACCAGAGAATCTCACCATTGCTGCTTTGACTTCCATTCTGTCAAAGAAAAAGGTATTGAGACTTTTATTGGGCACCAGGTTTGAGGTCATCGTGAATGCATGTAAAGTCATACACAATCACATAGTGCTAAGGAAAACACATAGGGCAGGCATATACAAGAGAGAGAGATGAACACTGGGTGAATATGCTTTTCAATTTTCTTGTCAATCGTAACCTCTTTTTGCTGAAACTGTTGCTAAATCAAACAGAAACTAAACTGCAGAATGAATTTCTGAATATTTCGTTCAGTGTCTTGTGGAAAACTTGTGTTAACAATCCGCCCAAAATCTACAGCATAGCAAGAAAAAATATTCATACTAACCTTCTTTCTTTATGCAGTTTTGCCAGCAAAACTGAGAAAATCTGTGAGTACATAAAATTAGTGATTAAGATATAGGTCAGCATCAGGACTCAGAGAAAATTCTAGTTCTCAGAGACTTAAATAGATGAAAGGTAGTCTTCTGTTACGGAAACAACAGCCCTAAACATGAGGCTGTTCCAATGAATTTGTTCAAGTGTAAGTGTGAAAAAGCAGTACAAAACAATGCTCTCAAATTACCAACATACGTTTCCACTTCAAACTGTTGAAAACTGTACATCACAAGATTTTAAAACTGATTCAGTAATTTTTACAATTTGCAAATTTTTTTGTCCTTCTTGATTGGGTCACTAATGTAATTAAATCTTCCCCAAATTTATGCTGACAGATATTGTAAACAATTTTGTCCTTAATTGCTGCATACAGCATAGCACAAAGAAATATGACCTGACAGTAGCAAAATGACATATTTACCTCATATATATAAGAGATATCTTTTTGGGACAGGAGTTTTGAGCAGTTTGGTATGGCTGCAAGAACATAGAACACCTGCAAAATTAAGGAGACATTTCAGAAAGAGAGATATTGCTATAGCAGAAGAGGAAGTGATCACCAGGATCTTTCAGGAGAGAAAGGTATGAACATAAAAGTCACAAGCCACCAATATTGTAAATAAAGGAATGGAATAACAGGCATAAATTATGTGATATTATTTAATCATATCAGTTATGCACAATCTGGGTCATCACCTCCCCATTTCCTTCCCCCCTGAAAAGATAAAAAAATCCCTGTAACATCTAACTCTGTATTTTATCTATCCTAGTCATACACCCCTCACTGACTACAAGCACTTCATCACATATGGTGGCAGCAATCTGAATTTTCACACTGGAAAGATGAACTGCTTGGCAAAACAAATGTTTATAATCTAGTTATTATTTTACCCTTAAAAACTTATTATGTGTTTGAACACAATCAGAAACTGCAAAATATAGTATGTGTATTGATAATGATAGTTCACAAGCTTTGATTTGCAAAGAAGCCTGCTTTGAAAAAGGGCTTGTGACTAACATAACAATTCGAAAAGTTTCCTACCTTCTCCATGCATTCATGATGGTTCTCTATTTCTACTGCCATCTTCAGAATGTAGTCAAACAGATGAGACAGGAGTTCATCAACTGCAAACTTGCTTAACCCAGCATGCGAATCTCCATGTGAATGCTCATTATCCATATCCACACTGTCACTGAACAACTCTGCATCTCCTGAATTGAAATCCTTCCCTGAATCTAACTCAAGTACAGGGTGGCTGAAATCACTGCAATCCTGTCCATTATCTATCCCAAGTGCTGTACACAACATTTCTAACACACCTAGTCTGACCTCATATAACGGAGAATTTAAAAGGCTGAGCAATATCTCTTGGCATGATTTCTTGGAATGAACTGACTTATCTGCCTCTGATGTACTTTTGAAGCTGCTTCCTACTGACTTGGTATTCACATCATTATCTTCACAACCAGAATCAAACACATGTGTAGCATTCAGATCATTGACTGACTGCTGATTACGACATTTGGAAGTGATATCTTCAATTTCTGTCAAATATTTCAGACACAACCTTGCCCTGCATTTTTCAAACTCATAATATGCAGGTTGCCACAAGTTTCCTGAACATACTTTGTCAGGAACCAAAGCCCTGAGGAAAGCATTTCTCAGATCGTCTCCTGCTTTCTCCCTTTCTTGACTACTGATGTCAGCCATTTTAGTGAGATCTAGTGTAATGTCAATCAGCTCAAAAGCAGCTTGTCGTGTGGCAAAGCAGTCATTTGCCCTGCAATATTAAAAGAGAACTTTGAAGAAATAGCAAGAATATCATGAGTGTAGGTGCCAAGAAATAATCCTTGATTTTACAGGCACATCAAACTGTCTTAGTGGAAACAGCACAGGTGTGCAATGAGCAAACATGGGCATCGTAAATAGAAAAAACACAGAAAACTACATACAACTTAATGAAACTTTAAATAATCTTAAACATTTCTATGCTAACATGCACAATTTCTGTCCATATAAAAATAACCTAATAAATCAAAAGGTGACTAAAACAATCTTAAACAAAAGAGAATGATTTAATTACCTTTTAATCAACCAAGTCCGCTTGCTGAGGTTAGACAGCAGAGAGTCTAATATTTCTTTGTGCAAACTCTTGGGTAGTCCTTGTATAAGTTTCACCAGCTGACAAAGCTGTAACAAAATATAAAGTGTTTCACTATCTCTAGCCTATATACAATTTACTATAGCTCACCTCCTTTTAGGCATGTCACTGTACATATATAAGGAGTGATCTAAGGTTTGATCTTTGCTGCTGTAAAGTGTTAACAAGCTCACCATGTCATTAGAAGGTATCGCTTTGTTCAAATGACAAGGCAGAAATGTATATCATCTCTCCCTCTGTGTGCATGTCTAGAACAGAGAGTTTGTCGTTAAATCTACCCCCAAACTGCCTTATTGGGGAGGAAAACTTCAGACTGCAGCATGCATAACTATACCTGCATCAGTGATCCATGTATGTGACTGCTAGTAACTCTCTGATCCACATCTGACTGTGGCAGGTTGTCAAGAAGTTGCTGGCTGATGCTAAGGACCTGATTTCTTCGGGCAAGTGGCTGCAGGGCTCTGGATGCTATCACTCTTGTTTTGTACACAGGGCTACAGGCACATCTAATGATGAATCATAATCAGTATCTTATACATCTTATATAAAAGTAAAGTGACATGCTCACTGTTTATTAAAGCATAAGGTATTGTCAAAGGGTAGAGCTCACAACGATGACATCATTGTAATTCTGCTTTGTAACTGAAAAATGACACATGAGACTGGTCACAGGTCTGATTAAGACAACACAGCTACATATGGGACAGACAACTGACAATAGTATGCAGCAAGTATGGACTGGTGAAAGAATAAGTAAAGCTATGATTTTCTGCTACATTTCCATACACAATGCTTATGACTGTTACCTGATGACATAGGGAATGAAGGCACTCAAGCTGAGGTTTGTGTCAGATCCTTCCATGGTGGACGGAAAGAGTCGACCAAGTACCAGCAACACTGGATACAGACTGGGATGAAGGTGTATCTTGTGTCGTGACCTGCAAGAACATTATGGTGATATAGGGTTTAATTTCTGCTTAAAACCGTCTTTATGTTAAGACACTTCTACAGTTACAAAATGAGGTCTTACATCATATTCATGATCATAAAAAAATTTCAATTTCGACGTTTTGAAAGGAACTGGAACAATTCAGAAAACAAGCAACAAGCATTAAAACAAAGTGGTAAAAGTTAATATCTTTTCTTCAGAAGTCTTACCCAACATCAGCAGTCGCCTCCTCCAACTCGGCCAGTAGGAATGGATATAGACTAGGATAGCGATGGAAAAAGGCACGCCCAGTCTGGCTGTAACAACAAAGTACACAGGTTCAATATCCAGGCAGATGTATATAATAATATATTATATTTATGCTCTAACATTTGCTGAATTCAACAGTAGTGTTGAAATTAATCATATTAGACACCTCTTATTGTTGTCTCAAAACAGAATCTCTAAAAATGTTCCTCTTCACTTACGTCAGCCAAATTATCATAGGTAATGTTTGTTTGAGACAGTGATGATACTTCAGCATCTGAAAAATCCAGACTGATCATATTACAACAAAATTTACTGACATAGCCAATTTACATGGAAATCTTGTTCAAAACATACACCATACCAGTTTTTCTTGGACATGGCTGTCTCATCCTTGCTTCTTTTCACCCCAAACATCCTTGTCATCAAGGCACTTAGTAACAATGTAGCAGAATTCCGCACCTGAAATGAATGCAAGATATTGGAAACTTCAATTGCTCATCTAAAATCAATAAAATTCCAAATCCATGTAAATGGGTCCCCTATTATAGACCAATCTAAAATCTGTTGGTGTCATAAGATGTAATGAAGTCCCATCTAAAACTTCAAGAATATATATGCAGTTCTTATAAAAATGCAGAATACTCCCATTAAAGTTACCATACTGTACCCAAACTTCTTCATTTAGAGCAGATAAGGACATGTTTCATAATTTAGAGATTGAGAAGATGCACCACCTCACCAATTTCTCTTAAAATTTTCTGCATCTGACCTCAACAAAATTTCCTACAAAAAGACTGACATCTCTTCAAAGCCAAGTAAGGTACATGGCTAAACATCAACATAAGGAAAAACTCACAGCCCACTGTCCTGACTTGAATCCGAGGATTGATGCTTTCAAACCCTCTGCTATGTAGGGCACCACATCTTCACCAAGACGAGCATCTCTGAATAAAGCTCTCAGTATGTTCAGTGCATGGACCTGTCAACAGAAGACTACTGATTATCTTGAGTTAGAAAATTCTGTAAGATAATGTCCTGTTTCTGGTGTGAACAGTCATATAAATGACAAACAATTCTCAAAACCCGGAAAAGACACAGTGGGCTATAATAATAATACATTTCTATAGCGCACATATTCACCTGAGAAAAGTGCTCCACGGCGCTGCTTAACACACAAAATTTAGACATTAATTACATCCTTACACATCTATAAACACACCTCACTTTCATACACATCACTTACTCACAACAGGCATTCACACTCAACCGCGCAAGGTTAATAAAAACACTTTCATTACTGCTTCATGTGAATGATCACATGAATGATCACTACTATGTTAGGAGGGTGACATCTTCATACTGACCAACAGCATCGTCTGGCTTGTCAGGGGTTTAAATATTTATGCTATCATCATTTTGATATCTAACCATACAACAATAAATTAACAGCTGGGTTTATCAGAAGTAAAACTTGGCAAACAAACTTGGATGAGCAATACTTATATTTCAGTAACTTCACATGACCAACCTGTGCATTACTGTTTTCACTATTTTCTCCTACATCTTTGTGAGGCTGAGGAACAGCAAGAGTAAGGAGTTCTTTCATCACACTGTGAAAACACTTTCTGCCAGTTGCAGCAGGTTCAGTTGAAGAGATAGCCTGTGATAAGATGACATAAGTCAAACCATGAACAAAGTTCCAGCATGAATAACACTTCAAATCAATGTATCATTTCATAATCTGTGTGCACTGGAAGCATTAATAAATATTACCTGTCACATGATTGTCTTTAGACCTGAATTGGCAAGGGACTGGAAGTTTGTCTCCATGTATCAGAACAGAGCAATCTAAGAAAAAATCAAGACTAGATCTTGATCTTGCAGTTCATGGCTAAGTTTTCATGCTTTATGAATGCTAGCTCACAATGATTTATCATGTAAAATGTTCACAACTGCTTAAAGGAAGACTGCACCGTCCTACAGACCATATTAAATCATACGATACCCTATTATTAGAATAAAACAGACTTTCAAGTGTCTGTCATAATGATATGACGCCTCTGCTGGCCCCAGACAACCCATAGGATTACATTATCCAAATCCGAATTGTTACAACCACTGCGCGCGTGGCGGCCATAAGCTTACGTCAAATACGTTCTTGCCACATGGCCCAGCTGTCTAGCCAGTGCGGTGCGGACGGGTGATAGCATGTTGGTATGAATGTTTTAATTCCTCTGTGAACAGTAGATATGCCAAACAAAATCATGCTGAGGCAATAAAAATGCAGAATACTTTTTCTGGCTTACTCTATCAAACTTTACATTTGAATTTGGAACACCAGAACCTTAATTAAAAGCTGAATAATACATTGTCAGGTAGAGGTGTCTGCAGATGCTGGAACATAAGTGACGTCAGCGTTTTTGCCGCGGGCTTCTGCTGATCAGGGAAGGGGAATAATTCTGGACTTGAGGGCCAAACCCGGTAACTCTAGCTCTCCTTATTGCGTCATATTACATACCGGCACGATAACAGAATGATGCTCTTTCTTCGCAAAATTGACTCGGTGGGCACCATAGATAATTTTTAGAGAGAAAAGGTATTGAAAAGTGGAAAATTATTTTTGATGTGCGTGTCCTACTTTAACTGTTACTTATGACCAGAAACAACATCACTGTTCTCTGGACAGCACTATACTTGCTCCGTTTCCTGGTTCAGAACCCAGCAAAGAGTTGTTCCACTAACTGTCCCTATTGTTATCTGATTGTGGATCCTTCTTTGACTTCTTGCAAGCAGACACAACTGCATTATCCTATGCCAAACATAACTGACATTAACATACACGAGATACCACACATTTCACTTTTATCATTTGGCACTCTGGTAATGTGAAATTGCTATGGCAAAGTCTGTGGCTCATCTGAATCTACTGTAGAAAAATACACAGTAACAACCTACCTGGACATAAAATGGAACACCTGCACTGCGGCGAGTTGAACAGAGCCTCGAGTTGGGATCATCAGATCTGATATCTTTCATAACATCATTCAACCACTGTGCTGGGAGACGGTGAAAAGATGTCACTGGGTGACTGAAAATAGAAAATTGAAAATGCTGTCTCACAAGAAATGAAAATTTAGCATCCAAATGATTATTTCTTTTTCCATAATTTGTGTCTTGCTAAAATTTATTTGGATGCGAGCGAACTGCCAGTAGTTAAATATAAGCGCCTGGAATGCCTGTTATTTGTCTATCTTCATGATTTAAGGCTTCTTTTCCAAGATTTTCACAAATGGTATCAGGAATGAAGGCTTAGTCTCCAGATTTTGGAAATGGTGAAGATGTCATTTTTTAACCCATCAGAAAATGTTAAAATGGATAACATTTTGATATGACACTTTGGCAGGGAGTTTCTTTCATATTTTTTATTTCATAACTGGTACAATAACAACAACCACTGGTTACTATCAAACTTGGGTATCAAAACCTGAAAGAATTTAAATGAGGCATACTCACTTCCATAGCATCTGACACATGAGCTGAAAGCCTGCATATGCCAGCTCAAATGCTCCTCTGTGGATGGATTCAAGCAGCTGCTGTGTGAAGTATTCTCCAATTACCTTGGTCTGTGAGTGGAAAAAATGAAGAACTTACTTCATGACTTGTGAGAAAATCATAAGTGTAGTGTCATGATCTACGAAGTATTCAAAAGTAAACATGCACCAAAACAAGTGATGCTTTTTCCAGTAGCTTTACTGCAGAGAACAACTTCCATAATTTCATAAATCATGATTTTATTTTGTGGAAAAAATACAACCTACAAAACATTATTTTGCCACTATCACACTGAATACTGACTTCACTAACATCCAGCAAACTTTCAGATACTCAAAATTCTGGTGACGGCCTCAGACATTTGAGTCTGTAAGCTATTCAGTGAGGCTGCTTGATATTCTACTCTATTCTCCAACCTGTTCCAAGGACAGTAGTGTCATGTCTTCTCCTGTCTCTGAAATGTGTGAGACTGGAAGCTGCAGGCACATCTTCCCCAAGGTGAGAGACACCTCCTTGATGCTTCTCCAGCAACACACCACTAGATACTCTGGCATGGACTCAACGAGGGCACGACTAAGAATTACTGACTCCGGTATATTTGGAGTAGGCTGAGTTTCCTTGTCCACTGAAATAAAGAAAAAAGTACTCAGCTCCAGAGAAACTGTCAAATCTTCAGCAGTGTCCAAGTAGTTGGCAATATCTTCACCTAAACTTAACAATGTGCTGAGTAGTTCATAATAAAAATGAAATACTCTGGTTGCATTCAGACGTCTCAAGTAACTGCCAATGAGCATTCAGTTACATTGGAAAATTCAACTCTCAAGCACATATCAATAAAATTACCATTTCATGCTTGGCCTAATGACCATGTAGGCGTAAACACTTTTGAATTGTATCCTGTTTCTGGAAACAACATCGTTGCACTCCAGACAGTTCCATACATGCTCTATTTCCTCAGGACCAACAAAAAGTTGTTCTCTTAATTGTCCCTGTTGTTATGTCGTTATGAATCCTACTTGCCCTTCCTGCAGGATTGGAACTTGTGCTTCCTCCTTAACATCCACCCACTTTGAACATTCGCTTTAGTGATACAAACAATGACAATATTACTGCTATATCATGGATTGCAAGTGCACATTGTGCCCACCTTTGTCTGCAGATATATCCACTGAATCTCCAGGAACAATACTGCTGATGTTGAGACCAGGACCCAGTATGGCACCTTCTGGAATGTTGCCCTCTGGTGATGAATTCTGCACAACAGGGGACACCACTGTTGCCAAATTCAAGCAAGTGCTAATAAGGCTAGAGATGAAGTCTCTGGCAATGGGAATGTTATCTGCTGCTAATGATCTGAAATACCGTAGTATAAAAGCAGTTATTTGCAACATTTCATGTTTGATCATACATAGATAGGTATGTCACGCTAAAGTGCGCTCTGTTTATCTGAAGAAAAAATTACTAAATGCCAGACAGATCTTAAGCATAGAGTTCTATGGCATATCAATAGCTTAGAGTCTGCATTGTGTTAAAATCCTATCCTTTAAAGGCACAGACTTCAATATACATTACAGTTACTTAGTCATTCATGGCATTTTTTTATATTTATAAAATGTTGCCCTTCTCTAACTGTTGTAATTAATGCTCACTTGAAATCCAGTTCCTGCATGATATATCTGATGCAGTGCAGAGTTGGGTACATAGGCCTGTTTGCTGCGGCAGTTATAAGACTCTGGTTGGCGACCATGATCTGATCATCCAGCAATGACAACAGAAATCTAAGCAGCAGTAAAGGAGGATTCTTTGTCTTCAAGTTCAAAGATGCTGGGAGGATGTTTGCTGGTAGAACCTCTGAGGGTGACCAAAATAAAAAAACAGGCATGAAAAGAGCTGCAGAATGGGTTGTCCACAAAAAGACATGAAAGACATCTCTTATTAGTAAGACACCTGGTTAAAATAGTAAAATTTTACATTTTCTGTTATCATATTTGAAGCCTATCTCCAAGCCAGAAGTCACGACTTAGATAAGGCCCAACTCCAGAATTATCCAGCAACAGCATCTTTATTTATACTCATTACAATTAAACAAATGAGAAGACTTTATGGACAATGGCAGCATAGCTGGAATTCAGAAAATATTGTATCATATTTACCTGATAGATCACATTGTGATGAGTAAAGGTCCTGTTGCCTCAGTACCAACAAAAGGTTATAGACAGCAGTGGAGCAGTCTTGTGGTCTTGTGCTGCATGCTAATGACATTGATATCTTCATGATCTCTGCCAATCCATGTTTGTTCTGTCAGGCGGATGAAGAGTAAGGAAATATACTAACTAAAACACCTTAAAAATGTCCACCATGTGAGCCTCAGAAATTTAATTTTTTCCTACTTTACATGACTTCTTTCTTTAAAGACAATAACTATTTTTTAAAAAAGCAACAAATAAACCATACACAATTAAAATCAAGAAACTACACACAAATCTATCACCACTCTCATCCTTCCTTTTTCCTTTTGTTTCTTTATCATGAATTAGATGGCACACCTATGTGGTTGTCATTTGTACTTCACAAGTGTTTCTTGTTGTGTTTTTTTATATCAGTTTTTGTAACAAAACAAAGGCAGGAATTCATGTTTAAATTTCATAAAAACAGTGCCTAATCTTTGCAAAATATTAGCAATTTTCCATTGCCACAAGAACTTGTCCATAGACAGGTATGCACTCAGAATTGTCTTCATTCATCTTTTCATATGAGAGATTTAAGTGAGTAACTTTAACCTCCCTTATTATCTCAGGGTTGAAAATTTTAAGAGAAAACCTAAAAGAAATCATCACACCCATAAAGGCATAGCGCAAATTTAATGCCAGTAATGTTGAAAGAGGTAAGCACCATCCCCATTCATCTAATAAAAAAAAGAGAACTAGAGTATTTACCCAGATTGGTCCCTGGTGTGTAATGTAAACAGACAAGACATTCAGGGCTTCTTTCTTGTTTTCTTCAAATGTATCTGTGAGGCATTCCAACAGTGTCCGCTTGTGTTCTGGCATCAGCCTTCCAACAACGGTAAAACCATCCTTCTCTGAAAAAAATTGGTACCATATTCAGTGAGGAAAGACAACAATTACATTCCAGGGATGGCAGCAGCTGATGGCAAAACTTTAAGACACTTTGATCAAAATACCGATTTCTGTTCAAAACTGAAGTTGTTTTATCATTTGATCTATCTCCTGTTTTATTAAAAACTATTTTTTGAGATTTAATTTCCTGTTTTCCAAAAATTTTCACCATCATGCCATCCAGCATTATATAATTTATTTGCAACAACACCAAAAACTGATGCAAGGGCAATAAATAAATGGTGTTTTGCCTTTCAGCTTCCTTAAACCTCTGTTATCCCCTACTGCACTGGGCAATGGCTGCCAGTGCACATCATCTATCCTAAATTCTTTCCTGTTGCCAAGACAAAGATAGGTAAAAGTACCCCTTCTCCTACATGCAAGAGACAGAATCTTACCAGTCTTGAAGAAAGACGTGAGAAGAGACAGGATGGCCAGACTGGTTGTTCTTCGTGCAAATGCTGAGCCAGGATACAGACTACACAGCATGTGATTGGTCAAGAAAGTCAGGAAGTCCTGGGGATCAAACAAAGATACTAATTCACGTCCACATTCATTCTCACAAACATACTCTCTTATGCCAAACTAACAAGCATTAATTACCATATCCCACCAGAGATCATGATTAAATATTGTACCACATGATCCACAATACTGACTTTGATAAGGCTTCATGTATCTTTCAATACTGCAGTGTATTTATATTTTATTAAAGTGGAGGAGTAACCATTTAGGACTTCTACAAACCTCATATTCCTTCAGAGACGTATTTGAGGCTTCAGACTGTTTATTCTTTTTAGCTTGCCTCTTTAGTGCACCCAGAGATTCCTTCAGTCTAAAGAACAGCTGCCAATGAAAAAAAAGGAGGAAATCAATCACATAACACAAATAATGAGTAGAAAAGAAACTGTTTTAATTATCAACAACATCAATATTCTCAGAATTTGATCTATAAGGCTTCGTTTGACATGACTGTGTTTAGGTGAATATTAATTTATAGTATGCAGCTTCACATGAAGCTTGGCATCATTCTTGTATAATTGAAGGGCTAGATGACAAAAAAACTTTATTCACCATTGTGGGATCATGGCAAAAGAGACAAGACACAAAGGATGTTTTGTCATAAAAGTGCAATTCATTTTGTAAGACAAATGTTTCATGGAGTGGAAATTTGCATGTATACTAAAATCTTCTACTGCTTCCTACAGTAAGCAGAATGAACTGAAACTTCAATTTGGTGGATAAAGCTTTTGTAATAAAGCCCATCATTTGTGCAAGTTTCAGATCTGCCAAACTCAAGTATAAACTTGTCCTTTAACCACCTAAAGTGTGTGAAAAATGTAAGCTTAGTGAAGCTGGATCCCCTCTAAAGTGACTGAATAGCACACAACAAAGGCAATGCAATACTATGTCCATATGGTCACTCACCTTCTTTATGAGGGATAACAAGCTTTGTCTAAAGGCTGGCGTTTGGTTGTTCAAATTATGTGGGATGAAGAATTTCAACATGCCAAACTCAAAGGCAGTGATAGTTTCAGCAGTTTTACTGTTCTCACAAAGGAGAGCAAAGGCATCCAGACGAATCTATTCAGAAAGAAGTTTAGATCGCTGCTTAAACAGGAAATGCAGTCTGAAAATTGATATCCAAGTAAAAGAACACCAGAGATTTCAAGTTACAAATATTACCTCAGGTTAAACTTGAAAAGAACCCCAATTTCTGTTAGCCTTAAGACCCTCTAAATCATTCTGTACAAAAGAGTACCAAATTTAAATATGGTGACCAAAGCTGTTCTTGGCTGTCAATTGTAATGGTGAAATGAACAGGACTTCATTAATCATCAGCCTGTAATATGTTTAGTGTCCATTTGGAGCAGAAAGAACACTAAATGTTCCTCAAATCAAAAGCAAATCTGACAAAAAGAAAGAATTAATGATACCTGGTCATCTAAGGAACACAGAGCTGATCTGAGCACATCAGGATGCAGGTGACCATACCATAAAAAGTTATCATCCTTCTGTATAGTTGTGTGCCTCAGTAGGCCCAATACTCTAGCACGCCGCAAGCACATGATGATGGCACCATAGCATGGCTCAACTTCATCTGATAGTTGCATGATACATTTTTAATTAACAGCAACAGAAGTAATATAATTCAATATGAATGTATAGGTAAAAGACTCAGATATTAAGAGAGACTTTGTTTCTTATGAAATGTTTTCAGCTCTTTTGAGTACAAGATACTTCCCTTACAGAAAAATGAATTCATTCTCTACTGAATTTCCTCTCTTTCAACCTCTCTGACACATGATGCCATAGTGTCTCTACTCTTTACATACTTTGGAAAAGAATATGTTCTTTCCCCTACAAGTAATTTTGTTTCCTCCACTGATAAACCCCTTGCTTCCATCAATTATTGTCAGTTGCAATCTAAAGTGATGTGAAAAGAAATCTGCCCAACTCACTTTTCTTCACTGTAGCATTTATGCTGACAAACTATCATCAAAAACTGTTTGATCCCTTAGGACATCATGCGGTCTTAACATGACAGCAAAATATTTTGATACTAAGAGTAAACTGACTCCTCCAGATTAGTTCAATAAAGTATTTCTTGTCTCAATCGGTCATGAAAAGTATGAGACACATTTATATTTAAAAACAACTAAACAAGAGATGAAAATGTAAACTTAATGACATGGCATGATACCTGTGCTTGTTGATGAGAGTCTGCCAATCATGTGGTTCAAAATCTGTTCATCTGACTTCATTAATTTAGGCAGCAAATACTGCAAGAGAAGAGAAAAATAATTTTTGTTTCACTTAACAACTATCTTTTTCTCTTATAACTTTTTCTTTTTTTTTTTTGTTTGTGAATTCTACAACTATATAAGATGATGACATCATACCCTCTTTTCTCATGAAGGAAATAAGACAGATTATCTTCCCAAGAAAACTTTGTTTACTACATTTTGGGCTAAAGTGTATAATGCAATGTTAATCTTGGAAGTTGCATACATCTCTTACATTTACAAAGCAAGTATTAAACAGCAAACAGTAAACAGGTGCTGTAGTTGTCTGATTTTTTTTTTCCCAGGGCAAAATGATAAATCAAAAAGTCTCTCTTCCTGTCAATGAAAATTTATGAACACGTATGTGTGCATCACTTGCTTCATCAGCTGACAAATTTTTTCCTCAAATATTTCCCTAAAACACAAATTGCAGGACTTTTATAGGACAGTTTTTTACCTAAATTTCCAGGATTCTTTCACCCTCAATCAGATCTCACAACTATTCTATGACTACCTAGAATTTCAAGTCTGTGCTGGATCTTTGACTATTGTTCTTTCTATAATCCCTAAAGCAAACATTCTTTTACAACTAGTCCTCCAACAGTCTGTAAGTGTCACTTTAGCTTTTGGATACAAACACTCACTTCAATTATGTTTTGCTTTAATTTCTTATTGCCTGAGCACATAGCAGAAACAACAGGCTCCATCCACTCTTGCAAGAGAACATTTCTGCAGGTGTCTGTTTGCTCTGCACTTGATGACAGCTCTTGTTGATGAGAGGTAAACAAGGCTAAATACAGCTCACTTGCCTGAAGGAGAGAAATAAAAACTATGACAAGAAGTAAGTCTAATATGAGATTCAATATTTATTAAAACTGTTTGCCTAATGGGAGGTTTAAAATAAACAAAATTATTATTTGCTTGACAAAAGCTATTCAAAATCAAAGCAATTCCAATCATATCATTGCACTGGGCACTAAAAAACAGTGTATCCTGGATATTTTCTGTGCGTATTTGTATACTTTCACCAATTCTTAGTATATGAATACCCAACTGCAATGTGGTCAGAAAGTCTGCTTTAACTATACTTTAAACCCTACTTACATAGCAGGACAAAGCCTGTTCCTGAAGCTGCATCAAGACTTCAGAGGGAAGACCTGGCCTCTTCTCTAACAAAGCCTGAGTTCCAATGAGCTGTACACAGCTGGCAAAGGCACTGAATTTTCCCCTGCATGTCCAGCTTACAGAAAACAGATGGTTCAAAATGGACTGAATAAAGGGGTCGGGTTTCTCAGAGGCTGAAAATATACATCACAAAGCAATGCTAGATCATAAAACTGGGGTCTTAGTTGACAAGAAAGACATTTTTAGCTTTCTACACTAAACTGACATAAAAATAGTAAACTTTTATTGTCCTGAAATCTTTGAGACACCCTAAATAAACATATTCTGCAAAACAGTTAAGAACAAAGAAATGACATCACTGTGTTGCTTCTCATTTTGCAAAAAAAAAAGAGTGAGCTGTAGCAGCTGAAAAAGAAAAGAAAACAGACACTGGAAAAGGGATCAAATACGATTTCTACTTACTCCGAATCACTAAGGAATAAATTTTAAGAACATTCTCAAATACAGTCTTTGCACTCTGTCGAATCACCTGTTGAACAAACAGAATGCAAAATTTCCTTCCGTTAAAAATTACCTGTTCTTCAAAGCTATACATGTATTCATTCTATTAGATAAATCAAAATGATCACCAAAACGAAAATATAATGGATTTATGTGTACACCATATGCCCATATGATTACTAACAAACTTTAATCAACTAAAGAAAGATGATTATATACAATACTGAAAACAGAAAAAGAAATATTCTCAAAATAATGCAAAACTTCAATAACCAATACAGAAAATTAGAAAACGACTTTTTGCAGGCAAGACAGCTGAAAACTCAATCTGGTAGTGTGGCAAATTCATACTACGGAGTAGAAACTGGCACAGATAGCAATGGCCATTTGAGATTTATCAATACAAAAAAACCTTTATTTTCTCCTTTGTGAGGAAACATAAATTATCTCCTAATGCTTAAAGTATTCCATCAGTTCCTCAGATGAGCTGAGATACAAAGTTCGTCCAATACGAAACAAAAGTTTATCTATCAAGGAGATAATTACTGAAAACATGAGAATCAGATCTTACATCCAACTGATCATCCCAGTGAGTCCAAACATATGTAAGAAGGCTTTGCATTGCACAAGATTCTCCTTTCAGCTTCGGAGTGAGACTGTCTGGGCTGGCGATATCCTGGAGAGTATTTCTGCCAAACAAAGGCAATAAGCACTATATCAAAAAGGACAGCTGTTTCAAGACATTTAGTATCTGTTGTGTCTACATATTTTGTAATTCCATGGACTCAGAGATTTCACAGATACCTAAGGGCTCAGTATAATACAATTCTCCAAATCACAAGTAAATTCTGGAGTGTACCTTAAAAAAGAAAGAATAATGAATACGGAGAAAGATTGTATCTGTTTCTATCTTGATAAGACTGGCTTGCTGCAATTTTCTTCAAATTATAAGACTCACAGAAGCTTGGATGTCCACAGGTTTACTGTTTTCGCATAAAGGGCTTTACTGACTGTATCCTCACATCTGAAAATAAAGTATGAAATATATATTGATCAACAGTTTGAATGACTATGCTCAAGATTTGCTCAGGTATCTTGCTTGAATATTTAAATGAAATCAATAAATGCTTTACCCTATAACTTTTACTGAAGTTTAAAGTCCGGATCTGCGATAATGCCCATTCTCTTGTAAAATTTTGTACAGATAAAAGAGCTCCAACATAACATCATTAGTGAAGGCCCAATACATTTTAACTATGATTTCTTTTGAAAATGATATACATCAATAACAAAGGCCCTTTATCACTTAACTATTATTTCATTTGAAAATGACACTCCAATGAACTGTATGATTCATTGTAAGTTAAAATATCTCATTTTTGCATGACAGTATTGAAACACTTTGAAAACTCACTTTGTTCCATGTTCCAGAAGATTTGGCAAAAGGTGATCCACATATATATGAGACCCTCTCTGATCCTTTGTTATAATACTCTTGGGATACACCACAGATATATAGCCGAACACAACAGCCAAGTATGACAGAGTAGACAAAGTTCCCAAATTCAAGGACTCAATTTGAGACCTTGTCAGCCACGGGACTAAATCTTGGACAGTGCCTTGTTCACAACAGTCTGGAAATAGGATAGATGATATCTGTGGATCAAGAAAAATGATGGGATAATAACATGCAAAATGGAGCAAACATAATGCAGCCTTGCAGGCTAACAGCTTCTCAGCTATCACCATGATTTTGAACCTTTTGTTTAAAATCACAGCATATGCCCAAATTATCTAGCTTGCTTGTGTGTAATTTTATCACAATCATGTAAAATAATTAGAGTGAATATCTATAAAATCTTTCAGGTTAGAAAGTTTATATCCATTCATTCCACAGTCATTGCAATTTAAAATACCTGATGAGCTGAGTACACAGTTGACAAGGAGAGCTGCAGCAGAAGAACAGCATTCATTGAGCAGCAACATCGACAGTCCAGAAGGAAAAGTTCTAGAATATAAAGGAAAAAGTCTTGATAAAAATTCATCTATAATTTCAGTTTCTCAATGTTAAACTATAAATTAACAGAACCTCTTAGGAATAACCTTTTATCATTTTCAACAATATCTGCAATGAAGCCCCAGGTAATTTGCAGCATCAGTGAAAGCATAACATATTATTAGCTATTGCTTGTTATTAGTTCATATTATTATAGTTCTTAGTCTCTTTCCTACATTTTCTTTGCCCTGTTTTTACCCTGTCTCAAGCTTAAAATCTGGTATTTCAACAACTGATGGATTACACAGAGACATGCACAGTAGATCTTGTACACCAGAATTCCAGCCTATTGGTTCAGTTCATGAAATGTTAACTGTGTAAGCAACATATGATACAGAAATTAGAAATAAGGGACTTGGGACCTGAGCATTACAATGAGTACACAGGATTTTCAAGCACATGAAGTTCTAGGTGCAATCGTCAAATTTTTTCACATGTTGGTGGTGACCTGTAGGCTGCTTTATAGTAGCATTACACACGGGCCTACCGGAACTGCAGACTTTTGCTGAGACATATGTAGCCCTTTTAATTTTACAAGAACTTCACTAAAACTGCACAGATTTTATTCAAACATGTGTAAAATGAAAGGGAAATGCATAAAGATTCCATTCATATAAGTTTTAATGGTGAAAGATGTTTAGAGTTCAAGGACGGATGATGTAAAGTGGAAGCCCCAAATGTTCCAGATTTTTAGGTCAAGCGAGAGGGATACCCTTGTTCTTTTAACGATTATGGCGTTTCTATTGCATCATTTCCTATCAAATTTTACAGCCAGTTAGATGAAAGAATGTTCTTTTCTCCGGTATTTGTTTGGTGGTAATTGGTTGAAGCATTGAACAGTTATAGCTTGTCAAAGTTGACGTTGTTGTGAGCTTGAACAACGAAAGCTACAACCATGGGATAAGGCCGGATGGCAGATACATGTACCGTCTTTCATATTTTAGATTACTCATGGCATTTCAGCCAGTAGTTATGCAGTGAATGTTACTTGAATGCATTGGGGGTACACTGTTTTCAGTTCCCTGGCACACTGAGAGGAAATCTAGTGGGATCCCTTAAGTGACAATGCAGCTGACCTCAACTAAAGCTGTTAAATGACAGCATACAGCTGATACGGTTGATTGTTCTCGTGTTGTTTACAGGGAATATCGGCACCATGTATTAACGGTGAAAGCGAAACAGATCTATCGGGTGTTGTGAAGCACACTCTGATATGCTGGTGACACTCGCTTTGGATCTAGTTGTACTGTGTGGTCAAGACAGTTTAGGCTTAGAAAGTACACACTACTCATCTAGTCTACCCCTGCACACAGTGAATACATAACTGGAGAGAGTGATCATGGANGGGGGGGGGGGGGGGGGTGTTTCCAAGGGCAAAGAGAGAGAAGGCAGGAGGGGAGGCTTTATCCCCCCACTGTGCGAAATGTGTAGCACTTGATGGTGTTTTCACCACCCCCACATCCATCAGCTTCCTCACTGTTTTGCCCGTTATTAAATGACATAGCATATCCCCATGGAATAAGTATACGGATCTTAAGGTAATGGTGTCCAGCTCATATAAGTCAAGTAACTTTCAGTATTATCGGACTGCTAGTGGCCTGTCAATCCTCTTCTCCTTCTAAATTACCCATCCCTAACACTGGGTCTCCAAAATCATTTTCAAATTATATGTAAACAAGGAAGATTTAACACAAACAGTTGCACATTTATCCACTGCATATGACTATATAGTAGAGATGAGTACCCTTTAAAATGATTCCTGTCATCAGCTGAAACACTTAACATTCTACATGGTGTGACCAGCTTTAGCAACACTGAAGCACAACAGCAAGTAAAATAAACAGAGGGATAATTCTTTAATTTACTAGTTACTACCGGTTTCCCCTCACAATATGCCACAAAGTATAAAGCAAATATCTACAAGTTTGGTCCTCAAAACTCACATAATCTTATAACATTTTGCACCTGTCTGAGAAATTTTAAAAGCATTGTAAGTGTGTTCCATCCAAATTAGGCACTGCTTAATGTTTAAAATGAGATTTAAAATTTTATATCACAAATACAGCATACTGAAGTTAAAAAATTACCTACCAAAGCAGGTACAAGAAGCCATAGTGTTTGTAGTTTTGATCTAACAACATTTCAAATACTATAAATGAATTAAGCATATAATTTCGCCTTAACATGCAAAGTCTCACTTTTCTAGCCCAAGTACTTTTGTCTAAATAAACATTTTAATGAAAATCTTCATGTCTCTTTAAAGAAAAAAATGGGTCACTCATATGGAGAGAAAAAGGCCTCAAATTTGGCACATTCAAATTGTAATATCTCTGAAACTATTTGACCAATCTGAAAAATTTAAAACCCCTGTGCTTGTATCATTGTGCTCTATTCATATGACCCATTGTTGTATGAAAAAAATGAAACCTTAATTTTCCATGTGTAATGTTACTTATAGTCACAGGAGTGGCAAACTTCAAGGTGAAGTGATAAGATAACCGATACTGAGTCATGCAACAAAGATGTGGCATGGATCGCAGGTGCCTAGTGCTATGGGAGTTAAGTCACATGCTAGTAGTTTACCATTCTTCAGTATCTGCAAGTCCAAATCCAATATAGCTTTCATCAGGTCAAAGTTTTGGACAATTTCACTGGTCAGCTCTGTACAATTCACCACAGTCTTCTGCAAGACAAGACTCAGAGTCTGCACAGTCACATGACAGTGATGCATGACTTCATTGAGGTGTACAGGAGGAACATCTTCACTGTGAAAAGAAACAGAAATACATTCAGTGAAATATTTTTCGCAATGACTGCATCCATCTTAAGGGTAAATTAAAATGCAAATCTGTCCATACATGGAAAGACCGAGTAGTCACCTAGACTTCCATGAAATTTCCTGGACAGCACGTATTAAAAAAAAAATATCCATATATATATATCAATAAATATTTATTCTTTCCTGATTCAGGGGTTTTTCTTTACATCTATTTGCCCTCTGCCTTATATCATTCTCAGCTTTTGTAACCCCATACAACTATCATCAATCTTGTAGGCACTTGTCTCAGTGATTTCCAACAAAAAACTACAAGAAAATGCACTGTTAACTAGAAACCATCAAACAATTATCATCTGGTTGTTCAGTGACCAGTTTTGAATGCAAAATAATCAAGCAACAAAGCAAAAACATCCTAGATGTGAAGTACTCCACTGGATATATCAAAATCCCCATCTGGTTATTACTGACAACATTAAGCTACGATTTTCAATTTAGTAAGGCTTAAGCGTAACATGCATCGTCTCATTATCTAGAAGCATAAATGAGAGTAGGGTGCGTACTTACTGCACTTGTGAAAGAAAATGTTCATTTGCTTTGACTAGAAACTTGATGACTGAAAATATCAAAAACAAGCAATAAAGACATTCAATATGACAACAAAATTCTTCAAAGTGCAATTTATAAACCTTCTATTTCTATCAAAACAAGGAACAAATTGGGAACTACTGGCAAAAGTAGTGCAGTTATATTAGAGACATTTGTGTACTTTCCACATGGTAAATTTTACATGCTGATTTTGTCACTGTTTTATGAACAGCACTAAATTATTTTTTTTTAATGAAATATGTGCATAGGTATGAGATCCTTATTAAGTCTAGCCTGTCTTTCACTGGCATCTTATAATTTCATTTATTCAATTACTGTAATCTGCCCATGTATAATTCTAAATAGTCAAAATTACTATCAATCATTTATGAAACACATTAGAAATAATCTGTTCCAATGGTGTGAATTGAGATGTGACAGAGATACACTAAAAAATCCTGCTGTGAAAACAGAATTACCTTGCAAGGATATGGATGTGAGACATCTTTCTCCTATGGAATAGACAAAGAAAAAAAAATATGAAAACAAATTCTGAAACACTTGCATGTTTACTAATGCTGACTGAAGCATTCAGTGACAGATACATGTTTTCATTCCTCTCTTGAGGCTACTCTGGCACAGTATTTCTCAACCATAACTTTTACCCACTATTTCATAACAATGAGTTGGGTAATGTGAAAATTAATTTCCACTAGTCTTCCCACCAACTTCTCAATTTTTCAGTCATTTTATACAAGTTCAGTGATGAATTATTTAATCAAACATTATCTGACAGATGAGAATATTACTAAGAAAACTATGTAAGGAGGACTATAATTTTTTGACATCATCTTGTGACTATTTACCCATTTTAAAGTTCTCCATGAGAGCTGAGATGTTATCAACATTATGTCGAATTGTGGCAACTGATCCATTGTGAACAGACTCAAGATCCAATCTCTGTAACAGCTGTTCACAAATATTTGCATCAACAAACTGCTGAGATTCTCCCTCTAAATTCTGAAAAAAACTGCAAAAAAAAAAAAAAAAGCATCTTAGTAAGAATGTGACAAAATCAGAAACTGTTTGTGACTTATGAAGCTTACTTGACATGAAATTCATAGAATTTACTGTGAAAACTGGATGTGCATAGGTATGAGATTATGTTTTCATGTTCTTTTTTAAATTCCATATTATTTTCACATCCCAAGATTCAAGATTTCAATACTACTTAATAATAATATTTCCAAATAACTACTGACTTCTACAAGACACTGGAAAGACTTGAAAGTGTAAAGTAGGTTGCATGACCCAAGAGTAGACAGCACAATTTCTCAAACCTTGCTAGAACACGCTTGGCTGCAACCTTGGCAGGGCAATCAAAATACAGTGACACCAAACACACCAAAGCTTCTTCTTTTGCTTCTGTGTCTCCAAGAACCCTCACATTCTCCAGAATCTGAAAAGAAGTCAAAAATGGAAATGTGAAATGTGAGTGACATATATAACTGGTTGGTGAAATAAATAAATCTGATCATCATGGTAAAAGCTGTGGCAGCTTAGAAAATTTTTCAGTAAACCTGTTGACTTCTCTTGATCACAATCTCTTTAATCCCAACTGCTGCTTAACTGAAACATTTTCAACATAAAAACATTGTTGTATTTCTTCATGAAGTCACTGAATAATTGCAATTTCTTTACACTGTGCATTTTTCAACGCTTCCCAGGAGTTGTGATTATAAAAATGAAGCTGACTATTTCATGAGTCAGATTACATTAAAGGCAGAATCACTTAAGACTAAAGTGATGGATATCTCTGTCACACTACTATAATTATATAACTGGTATAGGTGAGAAGAGCAAGGAAAATCATGAGCACATTGCTATCATCTGCAACATCATCATCCTATCTATCTGAAACAAATTTCACCTTTTTCAGTGATGACAAAAACTGTCTTGAGTCACTCGGTGGATATATAGCCTTGATGTCTGCAGCCATCATTCAGCTCTGATCATGTACCTGAAACAATGAGGAGAAAATGAAGGTGCAGTGTTTGAATGTCATGGGGAATCTTTCAGTTTGTTTGTCATTCATGCAAGCAATCAGATCTCTCTCAAGGATCAAACACTTTACCCCTAGAATGATCTTAAGAAATGGCTGAGAAACAAGGAACAGGCGGTAGTAATCTATATATAAGACTGGATCGGGGGCGTGGCACGCTCCCTTCCTAACGCATAACCTTCAAAATCGCTGTTTGTAAAATTCACCTGAAAATGTCAACATGTACAATATCCGATACAGAATGTCTAGCATTACTGTCTGCTCACGGAAATTGCAAGATTTGATTAATCAATTTACAAAGTTTGTGCCCCATTTTTCTCTTTGTCTTTGCTTCCGGCATTCATTCTGCCATTTAAAATTTCGTACCGGAAAGACATTGCATTTCTTTTGCCATTGGAAATTTGAACGCACACACCGACACCAGATCGATGAAACAAAATAACATTTCACCAGCGGATGGATTGGGNNGGGGGGGGGGGGGATATGTGATAGTTCACTGAGTTCACATCCCCCCCCTTTCCCGGCAGCGCCGGGATACTTCAGCTAGTCCATGATAATAATACCCATATAAATAAACTCTACATACAAAAGGATCAGTGGAATGGTCGGAATTGAAAGACCAAACAGACTTACTGTAGATGTCAGGGGTGGGCCATCCATTTGTGTTGATCAAGAAAGATGTGAAACTTTAAGAAAGTGTTAGAGGAAAGTAGACATAGCAAAGTCAATGAAAAGATGAGATCACTGCAGAGAGGAATCTATAGGAAGTCAAACTGCGAATCAGCACATCACAGAGTGAGAGACCATCAGAATCCACAGTGCCCACACATTTCACTAATCACTGGCTTCTTAGTGACTTAGTTGGAGGGCTGCTGTGAGGCTAGCCCTGGGGCTAGAGATGCCAGCCTTGTGTAAATAAGTATTAATATTATGTCTTATGACTCTTCTACTAAGCCAAGGCAATAGCAATGGCACATTATGGGCCATACATAGACTATGAGTATGAATGATAGTGATAGACGGATTGTGCCTTCTCTCTTTCCTCTTTCCTAACCCCCAAACCTCAAAGATTAACTAAACGTTAAAAATCTAAATCCAGATTATTTCCCAGTTCCCAGAATTATTTCACCCTAATGTCCATCGAGACAGAAACATCAGAGGTAAACTTCATTCGGAATTTCTCCCTATGCCCTCATATAAGGGTAATTACCAGTTTGGTGCCTCGGCCTAGCAGTCAGAAGCATGCGGGAAATTCAATGCTCCTCTCAGATGTGGAAGGGTCAGATTGACGGTATGGCAGAAGGTAATGAGGTGTGCTCGATATTTAGTAACATCGAGTTCTAACAAAGAATATTATTGTACTCGGAATCGTGTATAAACAAGTAAATATCCGCCCATACCAACTGTGTGCTTGCGGTGATGATAGTTGATTGAAACACCATGAAAATAGGCCCAGCCTCAGAGCAAATCTTTAGAAAGAAAAAAAAAAAACAACGACTATTTCAGGAATTGAATATCTTTAAATTTATATTGCAAAGCTGTTACTGTCACAATCCTCTGCATTTCCCGGCCATGGCGGCAATTTACTTCGTACCAGTCACGAAGCTAATGATTGTTTTGTATCCCCTCCCTTTGCTCTTACTCTTACTTACGCTCAGTATCTGGTTTGCAGGATGGAAGTTATGGATCTGCAATAGCCTGATAAGCAAAAAAAAAAAGAGAAAAAGAATCATTAAGAACTTGTCACTCATAGCAAAACTCTTATAATCTAAGTTGCAGGTGAAGTTAAATAAGTGCCCTTCAGTTAGATAAAATATTTTGCCTTTCACTATCTAATGCATCTTTCTCTATTTCAGAGCTTGCACGTTATTGATGGATGTATCCCAGTACATGTAGTATTAAACATGCAGCGTTAGTGTAATTCTAACAGTGATTCCATCGTAACACATGAGATCCCATCGCTAATGCGCAAGCTCTCAATTAATATTATCCGATAATTTCTGTTAGAATTAACAATGATGTGACATCTTTACCAGAATTTTCTGTAAGTAACGTTTAGCATTATTTTGGATCATTTTCTTACTAGCACCCATAGAGACACGCCTCTTTTTTCCTCTACAAAACGGAAACTGCGTCCCGCCCACATGATTATCCTTGTTCTACTTCCGTCAACAAACAGAATCCGATTAACCTCATGAGTTCAGGCAATGGCATAGGCGATATCATAGTTAGCTGTTCCTAGGAATGTAAGGAATCAGCATCGAAAATGTACGACAAGACGACAGCACCTGATATCGTAAAGCAGATATGCCAGTGTCTCCAGCTGCCTTTGAATTTTTGCCAGCTTATATCAGCTGATCGTTCCGTTTGCATTGTGAGTGAATAGCGATTCTTCCCAGGATGGTTACCCAGTCTTTGCAGTCAGGAATAAAATCATACACAAGTTTAAGTGCAATATATAGGGACCGACCCATCTGGTGTTTGGTTTAGGGTCAGGGACATAGTTAGAAAAGACAAAGCACACCTTCACTAGATTGTTCCAAAATGTGAAGTTTCATGATAGTGTCATGCGGGCCATCCCAATTGTGCACTTTCCTTCCTAACCATATTTCTAACTCAGCCCTTAACCCTGAACCAAACATTAAATGGGAGAATCCTAGACTAGGATATTGCCAAAGTTAGAATTCAGTCTCAATTTTCAATGAGAAGTATGTGCAAAAATTTGACAGATCAGGCAATATCTAGAGACTCTCATCCTGGAATAATCTAGGAATTGGACTGATTTGGTGGCTAATTTATGACTAAATGAACTGTTTTGATGCAGAAATGGTCCTGTCCTTAGAGTTAGCCCTCACCCCTAATCCAGGTGCCTGGTTTAGGGTTAAGTAAGGCAGAGTTAAAGGTATGGCTAGGGAAGAACAAATATAGATTGAAACAGTCCCTAGACATTATCATTATTTAAGAATTCTCTCAGTCTTGGGTCACAGCAGAGAAAGAACCAAGCTGGCTATTACTGTTGAATGCACTCCAAGTAGGTGAAAGTCACTTACCACCTGCTGGTAATGTGGCTCTTTCTGTGGCTAGAGCAGGCTGGAAGTGTCACAGATCTTCTATTTTCACATCAGACCTGGTAGCTGAGCACAAGCCCACTAGATCATTACGATCTGAAAATGCTTCTTTTCTCCATGTACCGGAAGCAAACATGAAAAAATTTGGAGAAAGAGCTTTTACGTCCTCAGGACCAATTGTTTGGAATAAACTGCCTAAAAATATTCGTAAAGCAAATAGTCTAAGTACTTTTAAGAAACTTCTCAAAACACATTTGTTCAAACAGTATCTTAATTTTTTTTCTATATTGCAGTACATGTGTACAGAATATAATATGCTTGGGTGTGTGAGCTGAATATTATATAATCTTATTTACTTCTCTATGTATAGCGCTGAGAACCTATATGTACAGGAATGAGAGCTATATAAATGCTATGTATTATTATTATTATTATTATTATTATTATCATCAAGTGTATCCAGAATTGGTGTTAATTCTAATAATTCTATGTATGGAGCAGTAAGTACTGCTTTGTGAAGTATGTCACTCATAGTTTGTGCTGGGTCAGATTTATTTTTGAGGCATCTGTCCATGTGACTGCCTTCCTAGTCATAGCCTGGCTGTACAAGCCCCATTCACTGCCCAGTCAGTCCATCCTTTTCTGGTGTGATCTTATAGTAACTTCCAGTATTTTGAACTTGACATTTATTATGATTTGGAATCTTCACGGATTCTCTTATTAGAAACAAATCTATGTTTCTGTGGAAACATGCGAGGTCTGCATATCAGTTCAGGACGTTATGTTTATCAGCTTCTGCAACTTCAGTAATATGTTGAATGTCTTGGGTAGATAATACATCCATAAATGAACCCATTTTGAGCAGAAATACTGAACTACTACTGGTGGAAGAAAAAGTTGATCTTAATAAGTTATGTGTGATTAAAATATATTCCATCCTGCTCAGCTAGTTTCATTTAAGAGATTCAACAAGGGTTACTTTTGCTGAGAACTCTTAAATCTATGCATTTCTTTGTAACATCATGGTGTTTTGTGTAATTTTTACAGATCAATGATGATTGGATCAAAAGTTTACACAGAGGTCAGGTCACACCATTGTCGGGTACAGATGAGCTTGATTCATGCAAAGTTGAGAGGTTTCTCTCTCGATCATGTAACAATGTTCCACTGCCATGGCGAAAGGTCACAGTTAAAGCAATTGCAAAGTCGGATGAACTATGTTGCGGGTAAGAGACCTCGGGTTTTTATGCTTACAGCTTTACATGAAATTCATGTCTTTTTTTGGCTTAAAGATTGTATGGGAGATAACAATAATACTGTATGTGAGATGATATTAGAAGAAACCTTCACAGATTTGCAAAGACAGTGAAATATGGTTATCTCTTATCTTTTTGTTGATCAGATCAGATTTCAATTATCCTCTCATAAATTCACCATTCACACAAGTGGTCTAAGAATGCCAACTACTGGTGATGAAAAGAGACACAGGTTTGAATAAAATATACCATACAGTACAGACCTATAAAATACTTTCTATTAACTTTAGGAGTTGTTTGAGATTAAGCCCATTTGATACTGATATTCAAATGAATTGATCTCTGTCATTTCTTTACAGCTTACCTGGCCAGTACCTACAGAGACAGTGGTCTTGTGGAAGCTTGTATGAATTCATGTCTCACATTACAAAAGAGAACATGACCAATCTTTGGGTGCAAGCACACAGCGTCCTGAAGGGAAGCTCAGGCCATTATGGTGCTAGAAATGAGCCCTTGTCTGTAAGTACTTGTATTTAATACTGGTTTATTTTATTTAGCATACTCAGTAGTTGTTGGAGATTCATTTCTTTACACAATTAGCAGTATTCAAAGAAACACTTTTTTTGAAAAGGAAATATGTTTTACAATATAATTGGTATGGTATCCAGAAAAGTCTTTAAGTTTGGATAATTTGCTGGGCATCAAAGCTATATGATCACCAGCCAGAAATTTTCTGTCTAGGTAGTTCTAACATCTCCCATCAATAGAGCTTATCTATGTCAAATTTGCTGTGGAGAAAACTGTGTGATTCTGTTTGAATATTGTTCTTCATGTCAGCAAAATTCTGGTCTTATTTCTGAATACTACTACAGGCATTCCACAAGAATGCATAATAGTGATCTCAATGGGAAAAGCAACATAGGCCCTTTTGTCAGTTTGTGTAGAATTATAATGATATACATATATTCACAAAAACTGCGTATGTTTGCTTTATAGTTCACGGAAGTGGTCAGGCAGCTGCTTAGACGCTTGAGTCCCTCAGCATATATCAACCTCAACCCAGTCAGTGACTCATCATCAGAACTTCATTATCAACTAGCAGCTTTTGCTGTCAGCAAAACCCACAGCAGTAGTACCACTGAAAACAGCAGCTACTTCAGCACAGGCAGCAGCAGTCGTGCAGGCAGCTTTTACACCACCATGGACACTCAGAAATGCCACGGAATTGTTCCCATTGATGTTGTTGTGGAATCTGAGAGCCATTTCTTCCTTGTTCAGCCATATTACCCCTACACTTTGCATGATGCTGTAACTTTCAGCCCTGCAGTTCTTGAAACCAGTCATGCAAAACCATTGTTCACTGTTTACCAGCTGCTTCATGCAATGCATGCCTTACACAGTCATGGTCTTCGTATGGGAGATGTCCAGATAACTGACATCGTGATGGATAAAAACATGTGGCTGAGGGTGACAAGTCCGAGGTTAAATATTTTAAGTCCACACACTCATGATTTATCAAGTCCCAATACTGACTCTGGTTCAATGTATGTGACTGCCCACTCACCCGATGCCCAAGGAAAGAGTGGTTTCTCCTTGCTACACGATTTAACTTCACCTCTCAGTCAGCAGGTAAATGTTTGGTTATGCTGTGTGAGACCTTTCAAACTCAGAGTCTGGGGATAAGTCCCTGCTTGCAAGTTTGTTAGGTACTGGAGTTTGATATAGGAAATACGGGACACAGACCAGCTCATGACCACAAAATATAGGGTTTTCAAGTTAATGAGGAAACGGACTTGGAACCAGGTTGTCCAGTTTACTATCACTATGTAAGGTTTTCAAGTAAATTAGGGAAGGGCTTGGGACCATGTCATGACTAGGAAAGTGCGGGGGCTTTTTTTAACAATAGTACAAGAGATTTGGTCTTGTGTGGCCCTACTACATAATTACAATGAGATCATTGTTAGCCTAACCATTGCTGAACACAATTCCCAGCTTAGCTCGCTCTTATTCTATAATCCCCGTTGCTTTGTTCCTTATAAAAAGCAATCCAATAATATTGAAAGTCTGAAAAGTCACTTTCAGTAGCTTGGTCCAAACACTGGATGTGTTATCCACATTTCCTGTATTTTACTCATTGGCCAGTACAGTGATTCACTGCATATTGCTTATGAGTTAAATTAGTGAGTTCATCAATGTGTTGGGACAGTAATATATGGGGTTGTCAGGAGCAGGAAGAATTAGCTAAAGATAACATTACAACATGCCTGGCGATGATGGGGTCTCAGCTCACTGCCCCTGTTCTGCCTGCTGTGCTCTTGAACATTATGGCTTAGAAGACAGCCAAATTTGATGATGTTTATGTGCTGGTTTCTCTTTGTAGTTATGCTAATGTAGATGTAAATCACTCAGGTCATGATATCTTTTATCCCTAGATCCACTGTAACTTAGTGTGATGGGGAAGAGCGGGTCCTGACTTCATTCATATTTTTTTGCAGTAAATTTATTGAATCACAATTTGATGCTTGCATAATGAATTGTATGTGTTCTTCCCAGGGTCCTGGTAGTCCCGCCAGCTGTGAGAAGATGTTTCAAGCAGCCTGTGAGTTCATAAAGGCAGAACAGTTCAAACATTATGAAATAGCTATGCTGGACCATATTGTGGATGCTTGGGTGCATCGCCACATTACCAACTTTCAGTATTTGATGATTCTTAATCATCTGGCAGGGAGACAGATGGGGGATCCTAATAACCACCCAGTTCTTCCATGGGTTCTTGACTTTTCTGCCCCAGACTCAGGGTTCCGTGACCTCACTAGGTCAAAGTTCAGACTTAATAAAGGTGATGGTCAGCTCGACTTTACCTTCTCTGGAATGAGTGAAATTGCAGATTCTGGGGAGCATGTTCCACATCATGTATCAGATATTCTGTCAGATATTACTTATTATGTTTACAAAGCCAGACGGACACCCAAGCATGTTCTCTGTGCACATGTGAGGTCAAACTGGGTGCCACATGAATACCCAATCAGTATGCAGCGATTGCAGGATTGGACTCCAGATGAATGTATCCCAGAATTCTTCATGGATCCAACAATCTTTGATTCCATTCATGAAGATTTGCCTGACCTTGAAATACCACCATGGAGTAAGAACACTGTGGATTTTGTTGTGCGTCATCTTGCTGCACTAGAGAGTGATCATGTTTCATCCAATCTCCATCACTGGATTGACTTAACTTTTGGATATAAGGTTGGTATGAACAGTAGTGTCTGCTTGCTGTTTCCCATTTGAATCCAACTGAAGGTTGCTTGCTCATTTTAAAATTGCTGTGTTGCTGGCGATTAGAATAAGACAAAATTGTCTGGCAGTATCTGGAATAAAGATGTATAAATTGATGAATTTGTCTCGGAATGGTCTCAAGATTTTATATTTCCTTTAACTTTCTCAATGGTTGTTGCAATGTATGTATTTCTGATTTGTTGTGGGATGCTGTTGTAATTCTGAGATTGGCTGACAGTTTGTTGGATTACTCATTTAACTTCCACCCTTTGCCAAACACCAGTTTCCTTAGCATAGAAGAATACATCCTTGTAAGAAGTTTAGGGTACAAAGGTACATTTAAGTGAAAAATCACTTTATTATAAGATTGTAGACTTTGTTTGATGATTTGTGTTACACTTCATCAGTGTTTTACTACTATGACTCTCCTTTGTAATTGTGGCTGTTTTCCTGTATAATGATAAGTTTAAATGCAGCCTTACTTTTGGTTTAGTGCTAAATAATTTGATGTATCCTTCCAGCTGAGTGGCACTGCTGCAGTTAAAGCCAAGAATGTCCACTTACATCTAGCTGATCAACACACTTACCTCACTTCACATGGAGCTGCTCAGCTGTTCCAACAGCCTCACCCACAGAGAGAAGCTCCACATGCTGTGACATCAGCCAAGCTGCCTAGAATTACAAGAGGCTTGCTAAATTCACAGGTAGTCATTGATGCAAAAAACGTGGTGATGAATTTGTATATGATACCAATTTTAAGAGATAAAGTTAACAGCTGTAATTGATACACGTGACTGCATAGGCCTCTGCTGAGTTCTAAGAATGGGAGACAAAAAGAAGACAGGTTAAAGCTGACTGTTGTTTCTCTGATGATAAGGCAAATTACAATATCTATACAACCAGGTCTTTTGTATACCTATTCAATTACTTATTGCAATCGCTACAGGCCATCTTCATAAGACTGCACGCTTGCTAATCACTTTTTCGCGAGTCAAATCTCGTGCCCATTCCTTGACCGGCTGTGACTGCATCCCCCCTGTTTTCCCCGCTGGGCCAGCCTAGCAATTCCCCCTCTTTGATTTCTTGTCATACAGAGAGAGAGAGAGAAAAAGAGAGAGAGGAGAGAAAAACAGATAGAAAGAGAGGATGGGAATCAAGTGAAAGAAAGCATGTGTCCATAGGAGTCCTTTACTGCAGCAATATTTTATCCTAATTCTAAAACTTCACACATTAATCAGCTGTGATTTATGGAAAATACTGTCTGTCATTAAATGTATGGATGGGAAACAGGGAATAATTTTGCATTCCAGGACTCTGCGAGTGCTAGAAGTGCCTAGATCTAAATGCATTTTTTAAAAAAATGAAGTTAAGGATCTTAAGATGGATTTGAAATCATCTATGAGGGAGGAGGGGGTAGATTAAGCTTCCAAAACCTTAAATCTATGAAGTGGATAATACAGTCAAACACGAATTCTTCAAATACAAGTAAATCAGAATCACGGTCCCCATGCCCTTCCCTTTCCAAACAAATCTTTCAGACCTGGATTTATAGCTCAATACTCTTTCAAAATTCGGCAAACTCAAATGAGCTGAGTCCAAACATTCCCTGAAGGTAAACAGCAACAGACAAACTTACGCAATTATTACAATGCTTTCTGTATAACCTGTCTTACTATTAAAGGCTTTACTATGCCTCCAACTTATAGTCTGAAATCTATATCATCACACTGAAGAAGTGAAGCTATCATGTCATACATTTTATCCTATAAGATAAATAAATATGGATCTATGCCTGGCTGACAAGTGACGGTTTAATAATGCCACTCCGGAGGCAAAACTTCTCCCTTTCCTCCACCCCCCCACCACTTCATACCCTCTCCTCAAATTTTTTGTCTAGTCTAGAAGTAAACGTTTTGTAGAAGATCAGCCATATCGGTACTTTGAAAAGTATAGTATCTATCTTTTCCTTTGATCAGCGCCGAACTTGACAAATTTTAATGCTAGATGCTAACAGTGGGATTTCATGGCACATCTACTACTCCGAGACATTTCTAGTGACTTTCCATGGGACAAATTGAATGTTAGTCTCATTATTTAAATGATACGCCATATTTTTCTCAGAGACAGCATAAAAACTTCAGGCAAATTACAACATGATCTCTATCCACTCATCTCTCTCAGTCGCATGATTCTTAGGATCAACAAGAAGTTTTGATCACTGAAAAATGCCATTCAGACAACACTACCTTTTGTAACCACAGTACGGGTGCGAAAGGAAAGCCACGGCAAGGCAGGCAGTGCGACGCCTACCCCTTAGTCTTTAACAGGGGCTATTGTGCAATGAGATGTAATGTTACTGATATGAAATTGAGGGGGATAGATTGAGCTTTTCACCGATGCTAAATTTATGCAGATAGGCTGAGCTGTCATTGAGTAATTGGTGTGTAAAGTTGGGTAAATTGGTCTGCGTGTCAAGTTCGCCGGTCTGGCGTATGCGCGAGGTACTCCCTCCATAACAAATAAACAACAGTTCTGGGTCAAAATCGTCATCTTCTTAGGCCAAAAACTGTATTGCCGCCACCTTGCGCCTGCAAGGCTGTGACTAGCCTGTGGCCTCCTGAAATCACACCTAAAGGCGGGCACAGTCATACTTCAGAGGCTGAGCTCGATGACGCTACTATCCAGGTCATTTAAGCGGGGTTGACCTTTAAGGAATTTGTTTGCCTTAGAGACTGTCATTTAGAGCCATTCAATATTTAGACAATTGTATGGCATTATTAGCTGTTCATGGACCCGTAGGGTCATTGCAGACTTTGGACTTCTAGATCCTGATGAGCAATCTGGAAACTTAATATGGACCTAATCTGTATGTGAGGTGGTAATGACAGATGATACAGAAATTCACAACTCAGTTATAGGTCTGCCATATTTTGAAATAATTCATTCTTATAGTAACTACCTTAAAAAATCTTTTAATTTGCTAGTGTTTGAATCATGGCAAAAAGTAATGTGGCAAGCAGTCAGTTACCTTGTGGAAAAAGGTTGTTTTCTGACTGAGCAAATGCCTCTTTAGTAGAAAATGAAGTGATGACTTAAATAAAAACTTTACACTTAAGTGAGTAAGATATTACTGGGCAAAGAAGTTATTCTTAACAGTATTTTTCAGTATTTATTACAGTGTTTCAGAGTAGACCTATTAATATAGACAGCTCATCTCAAAATATTTCCTTTTCAGCTCATGACCTATGGCCTTCCTGACTCTGAGACAGATTCACAGTTTAGTGATGCCAGGTAACCCCTGAAAGAAATTTGATAATGTAGACTATGACCATAGATTTGACGACCATGAGATGGTATTTCACGAGGGAGCTGAGGAAAGTCCTAGAGTGATCAGGCCTGCTTGAGTAATAATAGTATGAAGTCGCATGAGCGGGCATCAGTTTGGATAGAAGACTTACAAACTGCATTATTATTATTATTATTATTATGAATATAGGCCATTCTAAAGCATTCAGTCCTCTTCAGCGATTTGGCTTTTATGAGTGTTTTTAAAAGATTGCAGGCTAGAGCAGTACAGTAATCCTAGCATTCATAGTACACCATCATTAAAGAAGATGACCAAATTGCTGGTCATTTACACTGTAAGTAGAAATTCTTTTCCTTTCTTATAAGCACATAACCAGCATTTGTACAGAAAGTGAAATATTTGAGAAGAGATGTAGCTAGGGGTGGTGGGAGGTCCAGGGAGATCTAATTGTTTTAGTGAAGTATTCATGCATGTGTGCTTCGAATGTTTCAGTTTTGACACATCAGAAATGAGTAGAATAAATCAAGCAGCCATACACTTGCCTAGGAACTATGACCCACTGGCTGAACTGGACCATTGTGAAGCTCTGCAAGAGTTCAAGTCCAAAGCTCTCCATGTTTCTAGCACACATCCTCCAAATGTGAAGGTAAGGAAAGTTCTGTGTTTCCCTTGGTGAAACATGAAGACATGAAGAACATTTAATCTGGCAAACTCCTTGAAAATGTAAAAAAAAATAAGTGACAGAATTGTGTGGTCTTCTCACTTCATTACTGCTCATATGTTCAAGACAGGAAGTACAAAAAATCTAAAGGTTTCATTAGGCCATCAAGTGTTGACCTGGAGCAATATAATTTTGCTAGAGATGCACCATCTCTCTGCTTTTATCATATTAACAAGACAAGGAACAGAAAAATGACAGATCTCAACTCATGATGTTCATCATGTTGTCATGTTACTCTGTTGCAGTCCTTGTCACCACCAAGGTACCAAGATGAGGGAGTGACAGAGGACATGGTCACATTGATGTGTCTAGTGTGTGAGATTTCCTTGGATTCAATGCTGCGAATGCAGGACACACACCCACCCTTGTGGAGGAGAGTCAAAACTATTAGGAGAATCTGCTCACCTGACTTCTCTGAGATTCACAGGTGGAATATTCATATATAAGACCCGTTGTAGATAGTGTACAGAAATCATCTAGAATTTATGAAGTTTAAAGAATACATGCACAATCATTTTGCGCATGCAGACACTGAGAGTGGAGGCAGTATGGTTTGGAAAATATATATTTTTTTAAAACTTTCTGGCACTTACATTGACAATTTGTTGCATTCTGTTTTTTTCATATTTTAAAAATGCTAGGAAAGACGGTTTAAAAGAGGAGAAAAGGTAGTTGAGAAATTAGTTTAATTAATTGTTTTGCAAGGTGCTGTTTCATAATATCTCAGTCACATGCCATAAAACCATAGTAACTGTTTCATAAGAAAATCTTGCTGTAATGCTTGATTGTCATAGCGTCCCTTTATTGAGAAATCAGATGGATTAATATGAATGATAACAAATCATAATTTTTGTTTTCTCTCCATTGTTGCATCCAGACCCCTCCAGAGATTCATCTGTGATATGTTTCAAAGCTTAGAGGTGACCCAAGATAAAAAATTTGTGTTCCAAGCCATATTTCCTGATGGTAGCCCTCCACCAACTCCTGGCTTTTTGGTCCAGCCATATTCGGATGTCATCCCTTTCCCGCCATACTTCAGTGAGCTCTACTCATGTCTCAGCAAGCTTGAGGACAAGACACGAGAAATTGAGAATTTGAGGATGAGCAGGAAACCCATCATGGAAAGGTCAAACAAGATGAAGCAGTTGGAGAGAGAAAAGGCAAGGCTGTTGTACTAAAGGAAGTCAAAGATTTTTGTCCAAGTCTTTTAGATTTGACAAACCTGTGAAGCATTCCTTTTCGTTTTTTTTTTCAATTTGTATCACTTTGTGCATAGTATATAAAATAGATATGATCTTAATGCAGAGTTACATTGTCAGACACTGATGCCAACGAATATAGGAAGGTGTAGTTTTCTTGTTATGATTCATACCAATAGCCATCATTGGTATATCATATATGGTCATGCTTATTCTACATTTGCCAAAGTCAATTTTTGAGGTGTTTAGAAATTTAGCACTGTCAATCTGTTGCTATATCAGATGTAGGTAAGCTTTTAAAATTGGGATATAATAACAAATCAAAACTCCTACATTATTTCAGTCGGAAAAAGAAGGAAAATTGAAGATCAAGTAATATTAACAACTCAAATCATCAAAAAAATGACTCAGGCAAAAGTGGAATAACCATGACGATACAATTTTATTGTGCATAAAAGTAAGGTGCACGAGACAAAGAATGATTTCTAGGAACTTTCCTGTGTTCTATTCTAGGTACCCATCATTGAGACCTTTCTTTGGAGACATCAAGGTTACCTAGGTTCAGAGGGCATGGGCCTCATTTTGCCCTACATACAGGATCTCTTGCAAAATGAATTTACAACTGTTCAGGCAGCATGGTCACTGTTTGATGTCACAACAAGAGAGTTAGGCCCAGCTGAGTCCACAAAGCAGTTTCTATCGTCGCTTACCGCCCTTTACTCTGGTGAAGTCTCTTCAGCGAAACACATCAAGCTTTATCATAGGTGAGATAGTGTTTAAACTGTATTAAATATTTTTCAGTTACAGAGGTGAAAATGGAATTACAAAATGTTGTGCGAAAGGGAGGTTTGGAATGGAACCGAAATTTTCTAGAGATTGATGCAAAAAGACCATTTTTTTCAGAGAGACGCCAAGTAAAATTGGTTTATTTCTGAAGATCTTCATCGTAAGTCAGTATTTTTTGTGTGGTTAGTGTGCATCAATATGCATTTTGCAGACTTGCAGGTACACTTATTTGTAATTGATATGAACATTGTTAAAATTTCTTCTCATGTTTCAATAGTTTTTAAGCAGTTAACATCACAGTTACATTTTTCTTTCTCTGTTTAGGTCGTTTTTAATACAGCTTATCATTCGACTGGGTCTGAAGACCTTCCTCTCCTATTTCTCAACACTACTGGTTGAGGCTGTTGCAGGATATAAGGACTTTAGTGTGACCAACAGGTTCTACTCAGAGGAGCTTTTAGAAGAGTTGAATCAAGATAATCTTTTGAAGTCACCACGAGGGACAAAAACAATGGGCTGGCCTGAAAATGAATTCAGGTCTAGAGGACAGGCAGAGGATTATGCAGATAGTGCAATAGATCAGGAGGATAATGAAGAAGATGATGGTGGTAATGATGGTGATGTGGAACCAGAAGGTGAGGATGATGACAATGATCAAGGTGACATGGAAGATCAGATGACACTGGATGGTACTCATGTGTTGCTTGAGGATGACAATATGGATATGAAGCAAACAATCACCCAGGGGGACTTGGCTGAGAGAGACTCGCTGGGCAGTGAGAGCAGTGATGACCGAGTGGATATTGGTATAAGCAGGAGAAGAATGGTCATGTTTGAAGACCAAGAGGGAGGTGCCGGAGGTCCTTACGGCAGTGCAGATCAGCATTCCATTCATAGTATCTCTCTCATCATGCCAAAGAACAGAGAGGATTCACCAAGTCTTCTGGACGATGTTGAACCTTTTGGGACATATGAGGACAGTGACCCCGGGGGATCACCTTTCTCCAGAGGAAGAGACTCATTTTCAAAGGAGATGGGACGACAGACAGATGGAATAACTAGGAAAGGCTTTGAACAAGATTCAATGTCTGAAAAGCAAGTGAAAGCTAAAGCAGAAGCCAGTGAACTGGCTTCAGAGCCGGGTCAGGATTCGGAAAATCTGGATGGCTATGCCAAAACTGCCGATCTTATGTCATCTCAAGAAACATTGGTCAACAGTCGTGTGTCATCACCAAGGCACTTTACATTTGATCCATCAAGAGATGAGGACTATGATTACAGTACTAAAGCTCATCGAGAAGGATCAAATTTGAAAAGCACAGATCTTAGACAAGGTGATGGCTCAGAGGCAAACCTAAGTGATCGATCAACGGTACCAAAAGACTCAGATGAGATTGATTCAAAAACTGAGGAGGGAAGTTCATCATCTCTTAACACTTATTCCAGATCAAGAACAACCTCAGACATGGTACGAAGTGAGACAGAAGACCTCATGCTCAATTTATCATCAGATGGCTCAGGCACTATCCTCAATATCAGGGACATTGCTGCAGATTCTGTGAAATGGTTGTGCCATAAGCTTGGACCAGTGCTGGCGACTAAATTCTTGTCCAGAAATTTGGTCCGGATGTTGGCGCTTTGCTATCTGGGTCAGGAACAGCTTCAGTTCATTGAGAAAAGTGGTGAGTTGGCTTGTTCTTTTTGATGTTACACTTTTAGCACAACTGTTAATAATAATATTGTGATATGTAAGTCTCCATCCTTGGCTAGTGCCTGCTTACATGACTTCACGCTGTTCACACTAGGACTTTCTTAAGTCCCTGGGAAGCATTCAGTGCTATTGTCTTTTATAAATGCTGGTCATTAGCATTCTGACAATATCTTCCACTGCCTATAGCCAGGTGCTATTTATGGGTGGATTGAGGAAAATATGAATAAAATGCTTTCCAAGGCTTTTACAACCTGATCGTGGTCAGGAATCGAAATTACGATAATGTGCTAGCTGTGTTGATTTTGATATCTTAAGAGTTTTCCCTAAACTTTGAGCAAGTTAGACATTCGCAGTTTTCAGTAACACTAAGTTATGGTTTGCATTTGGCTATATCGTATACTATAGGCACAAAATGACAAATATGCATGCTGCCTGAATGTTAAAAGATGGTAAAATTTACACGCTTAGAATTCAGGTTAAAGCTCCTATGAAAATAATTAGATTCATGGGTATGATATGGTTTGGCAGCTTCAGTATCATTTTTTTTTTGTTTTTTGTTCATTTTACTTCTCAATAAATTTTTAGAAATTGTTATTACTTTTAACAATATATATTATTTTGAATATAACTATTTCACAGGAGATAGTAAGATAAAGACATCAAAACTGGTGGCAGGTGACAGGAATGCCCTGAAAGTTTTAGAGTGCATTGGCTTCACAGTTCTTTTGTATGGGGAGCAGGTGATACTCATACAGTGTTTGCCTAATATTATGGATATGGTGAGTGATCTCCTAATATTATGGAAATGATGAGTGATCTCAAATATTCGCACTAAGTATTCTCAGATATTCCCACCAGTTAAAAGTTGGGCATAACCCAGACACCATTGTTGACACAAACAACACTATCAGTATGATCACAACTCCAATATGTCTTCCTTTGGTGTTGACACAATTTTTGGCTTTGCTTGGAAAAAAAAGTGTTAGATCATTAACAGATTAATGCTTTTTCGTCTTGCATCACAAATATCACTAGCTTATACACTTTAAACATTTTTAATTGTTCATGAATTTCAATTTTTAGCTGTTATTTGCTTGTCAGCACTCAGCATTAACCATATTTATAACAGTTTGCACCTTTGTGTCACAAGAGAGAGACTGCTGATAACATTGACATGCATAAACCCCTCATGACCAGTGTTGTTTATAAAGTATGACTTGTGGAATTGTGATGTCATAACTGTCAGCTGTAAGAATCAATGCCAATAACTATTACAAATCATAGTATCAAGAGTTGTGACAAGGAGTAAAATGTTGGTGTCGCTCATCCCTAGTGCTAGCTTAAAAAAAGAAGTTTCATGAGAACAAAGAACATGTAACATATTCACATATTGTTTGAGAATAGGTGACCTCTCAACAGTATAGGGTTTACATGAGACTGTGTTGGTATTGATTTCTGTCATGGCTGCTATATCTTTCATTGGAAATAAAAATGCCAATGGCTTTGCCGTTTTGTGTTTACATGTTATGAATTCTCCATTTCATACTGATTCAGTGAACACTATGGCACAGTTTAACAGAATATTTATGTTCTGCCTGTTATACTTACAGTTTCATGTTAATATCACAGCAGAACATTTCTTGAAAACACATATGTCAAAGCTTTACATATATGAACTAATATAGATAGGAGACACAAATTTTTTTGACTGTGTCTTGATTAATCATTCTTCAGTGCATGACTGAGGTCATAACAATCCTTTTAGTTTATTGCAGTAAGTAGGCACAGCAGCATCAACTGCATTCGTAGATCTGTTGTTCTTTCTCAGATTACTGTGGCACAGAAGAGGCTGTCACCAAAAGCTGAAGGGGGACTCATAGCCTCTGTTGTTCTGCTGGCATTCCTCATTCCATATATATCAGATATTAGCCTTATGAACCTTCTCGAGGTAAGGCTTGTCCGGTTGTGTCTGTTTGCCACATTGAATGTGTTAGCTGTTCATGAGATTGTGTGTTCACATGTAGGCTATGTCAACTCCTTGTTGTTGGTTCAGCCAATACTAACCTGCATCACTTTGGCATATCAAACAGAACTGATACAATACATTAGTTCAAGTTGTTGTATATTTTTTTTTCAGCACTTAATCAGGACATGCTTCAGTGAAGTTTACAAAGCCCCGTCCCAACACAGACTTAAGCTGGAGGGAATTATACTAACCAATAATGCCATAACCCCTTCCCCAGGATGTACCAGGGAGAAATAAAGATATTTAAGATGGAATATTTACGCATCCATGTCAGTTGTGATATCTTTCAGTAGATCACTCTCAGTTGTCATGCATGCATGGTCATTCAGGCATTGCAAGCCGAACTCCAACAGTCCTCAATTCTGCTTTTTAGTTTTCTGTTGTCTGAGGAACTTGATTGGCTGGTATGTGCTGCACAGGCTTTTATTCTTTTACTTTTGGAAGCCAGGTTTGATGATGCAAGCAGACTACTCTTTACATTTACATTTTGCTTATATGGGAAATGAGTTTGTTGGTGCTAACTAATTAAGAATGGCATATGATGCAGGCTGATATAGATGGACACTTCTAAATAATTGCATGTCAAGTTTTCATAAGCAATTTGGTGTGAATCACCCATGAATGCTTGTACCGTGAGATTATAATTTTCCATTGCTTAGGTAATGATGGAGTAATGTGAAATAATTTTACTTGTTCGTGTTCACAGGACAACATAATCATCAACTGCATCAACCCAGTGCTTTCCATCATCACCTCTCCTACTCTCTGCTTTCCTGGTGGGGCCCTATCAAGGTTTGTGCTGTGCCATAAGCTCATTGACCTGATGTACATACTTGGGCTTCGACTGGGTTTTGAGATGACCCGCAAATTCTTGACACCTAGCATGCAGCACTTGTTTGACACATTTAGCAGTGTCCATGGAGAATCATATGTTCCACCGGAGAACAACCCTATAGAAGCCTCCATGGGTGAGTGTAGAATTGTGTTCAAGTTTCAAATGCTCTTATTTCCTGAACTTGAAATGAGGCTTCAGCAAAACCTGAGTCATATCACTTGAGGTACGATGACAGACTTAGTCTTTAATTTCCCCGGGGTTTGGGTCACATGGCAATATCATTGCATTTGTGACACACCCTGTTCCTCTTTGTCGAAGCCACATATGTTGTTAGATGACACTGTGCCCCTCAGATGTTGGTTTTTTGGCACTGCTGTCTCATAACACCTTTGCTCATTGTTCCTGCCCTGTCATGCCAACTATACGGGATGGCCTACAGATCAACTGTTGTTTCCTTTTCTCCCACATCTGTGCCACTCCTTGTGTAGTTCTGCTTTTCCCTCTGCCTTTTATTTCCTGCCTCCTATGAATTATCATGTATTTAACTTCAGGCTGTTGAGTTGTAATTGATTATCATCGGTGAAAAGAAATATGACATCCTTTTTAACAAAATTACAGTGTTTATCTTATAGCATTGTCAACTGTAACATTGCCTATATTCAGGTTTTAAGGCCCCAGAGAAGTGTAGACAACAAGCAGATTGCCTGAGACAAGCAGGTGAAATGTAATTTGTTGTGGCTATGTCCACATCATGTTTTTGGCTCAGTCTCTACTAACCTGTACCACTTTGGCATTTCAAACAGAGCCAATGCAAATTTGAAGGAAATTTGAGTTCTGCATGAAAAATTGGACTGTTCATGTCCAGACAGTAGCTGTAGTGCATGAAAGGTCCTAGAGAAAAAAATCTTTTAGCGTAACTTGTATGTGCCATAGCTACTCAGATATTATGACATTTCACAGAGGCTGGGAGTTACGGTTCTGATGAGTCTTACCTGACAATCAAAATGGATCTTCTAACACACCAGTACAAAATTGGGTCACCAATTGACCTCAGGACCTTGAATATGAAGTCACCACCAAAGCGGAAACTGAGCAAGATGCACAGCCTGAGCTCAATAGGAATCATTGATGACAAGGGTGAGAACCTGCTATATTTGCGCACACTCAGATGTTGTGCAATAATTTGCAGCATTACTCAAGGGCACGTGCGGCAGAACTAGGTGATTTTCATTAGGAAAGGGATCTTTGTCATTTTGGGGTGAAAAATGGGTCACGTAGGGCCAGGAAGGAAGACAAACAGGGGTTTTTCGCAATTTCCTCCCTCCATTGCTATGGAAACGCCAATTGTTTGGCCACCATATTGGAAAATATGGATGACTTTTGCATAACTTTGAACCCTTCGATCTGGAGAACAATAGGTGATAGGATGCTGGTTTTTTTTGCATTTGAAAGATCACTTTATTTAAAATAGAATGTCACAGGCTTTTTTTTATTTCTTGGATAGTTTTTTTTAATAATTTTTTTTAAATGTCATAAAAAAAACATTGAAAATTTTGAGAATTTTCAACTTTAAAAATTAAAAAAAAACAAAACAAAAACACAAGATATCGGAAAAAGCCTACGACGTTCTCAACACAGGCTTGGAGATTTGATTTGCAAAATTTTATGTAAATTGGACTAGAAAAAAGTCAGATCAAAGGGATAGAGTGACAAAAACTGTGATTTTGGATAATTGACGATGAAGATTACCTGACAGATGCATTTGAGAAAGGGTGATCATTTCCTTTTGCATCAAAATAAACTTTTTTGGGACAGGCATCATGAAAATAACGTCAGGATTCGATAAAGGACATGTCGCTATTTAAGAAACTGCCTTAAACTCATTTTACACAATTTAACCCAATTTTACCCCTACAGGGTGCTGCACTTGCCCTTAAGGGAGAGCTCCATTACAGTGAAATGTTATATGTGTTCTCAGATGCAGAATCATGTTTATTTGTCATCTGATCTTGTTTGCAAAACCATTTTCAACCATTTGTTAATAGAGCCTGCATGTAGGCAATAATTTTAGGCAAAGGCTTGTTTCGCTGATAATTAATAAAAAGCTGTTGACTTTTGGAATGAGTTAGTCATTTCAGATGCCAATTTTAATTTATTATACCCCCCCCCCCCCCCCCCNCCCCCCCAAAGAGTCCACTAGAGATGCTTTGTGTTGCCCCAGTGCTCCCTCAGGGACAAAATAGAATGGTAATAAAAATATGCTAAACATTTATCTTCAGATGACTATGTGGACCCAAGATCACCATCCAGTACTGCAGAGAAAAATGCCCAGGAACTCAAATGTGTTTTCTCCCCTGAGCTGGCCCAGGCATGTTACATCCCACTGTGTAGAATATTTGGAAGGTAAAGTAAAAATATTGGCCTGCTACAGAGATAACATCCTTGCCGTTTATTCATGTTAATTTACAAGATACCTGATAATAATGGGAAATTAGAGTAGCTGTTGTTTAAGTCTGCTATATTACTACTACCTCTGTGTTCTTCTGGCGATTTATTTTTCCTCCTTTTTTTTTGCTCTTTTCCGTTCATATGTTTTTATTTTTGACACATTTTCATTTAACTGTAAGTATATGTATGTATTTATTTATTACTCTTTGGCCGTTAAGAGCAACAGTAGGACTGATGTTATACACTCACATTTCACATTCATTACCTGGTGGAATAATAAGTTCATTTTCTTAAGTATCCTTGTCATCTGATATTTTAGCATCCACATGGAAGAACAGCTGCATAATGAGGACTTGATTCGCCAGCTTTGTTCTCAGCATGACACAGAAACAGATGCTTCAGCACCTAAAGATCAAGAGGAGCACACATCTTCATCAGATACAGGTCCACCACCAGGTAGGAAGTTTAATAATTAAACAGTCTTTAATTTGATCATTACAGAAATAAAAGATATTCACCATCAGCTCTAGGAAGGTCAAGTGCTGACGATTAAGTGATCGTTAAAAAAACAATAAAAAAAAGGAATGGTCAAGCCAGTAAATAGGTGTTAACATTCATGCAAAGCAAACTTTATTTGCCTAAAGAGGCTAGCTTTTGAACAAAATGTATCTGTTAAAATAGGACCTAGAATCAAATAGGAGAGTTATTCATCACTCCATTAGTAGGTTTTTGTGTAGTTGTCTCTCACTTTTCAAATGTCAGCAGTGTTATTTTTGCCTGCAGCATGGTAGCGTTTATATATATATATGAAGGTGGCCATGGGAAGATTTGGATCATAAAGGCTGTGGTATTGCTATCTGTCCACAGATGACCTTATGACCCCCACAGAGGAGAGAACAGTGCTTGGTGGCATAGGGAGTAATGTTGCAGTGGTTGGAAATAGAATCCAGTTGAATGAGACCCCAGCTTCAACACCCACTCAACCAGAGGTGGGCCAGTTTGGCCGTGGATACAGACACAATGGAATCCTGGCCATCCATTTGGATGATTTGAGATCGTAAGTAACTTTTTGTTTGGTTATGATAACGAAGCCTATAATTGCAACCCAATGGTGGTATGTTCAGGGCATGATTTTGAGCACAAGCAATGAACTTTTGACTGTTGGCATGCCCTAGTGTTGGGGTTTTTTTAGGGACATGATAATCCTCAGGTTTGTTTCTTGCTTTTATGTAATTAAAAGGCTCCAATATTTCAAAACCATTTTTAGTGATAGCAGGAAGATCAAAAATTGACCCTGCTAGATATGGTGTAACAGGGCTGAAATATCTGGAACACAGGGTATAGAGAAAGAGACTGAAGAATTTCTGTCATCATTTTGAAATATGAATTTCATACTTTTCATCTGTTAGATTCAATGATAATGTTAGGTTAGCAAAAGTTGCATGAACATCTTCATGCATAAGTAGTAACCATAAAAGAAAATGTTAATATGTTTGGATTGCTCTTTGCAGTGCTGAAATGGAGCAGAACAAATCAAGACATCTAAGAGGAAACTGGCTTGCTTACTGGGAGAGAGAATTAGGTAAGACAGTTTCTTTCTCTATTGTTTGCTCTACAGTGAGCTCTGCTCATGCACCCTTTTGGCCATTGTGCAAGAGAGATTTTGTTTACCAAATAAGTGCCAGATTTTTTGCATTTTCTTTCATTTAATGTGGAAGCTGGAATATGGCAATGTACAAATCAGATGCAGTCAGTGATGGTTTGGCAGGAAATAGAATATGTTAGTTCCATTTATAATTCAGAGGCATTTTGGCTCATCTGGTGTTTTTAACGTTATGTTGAAATGTATTCATAAGAATTGTATGTGTTCACCATGCACACTCTGCTTCACTGTAATGAGATTATCACTCCTCCTGCAGGTCTTCATGAAAGAGACACTATGTTTAATTTCATGCAGATTGAGCTGCAGACATATGTAGGTAAGTTTGTCACAGAATACGCTGTTATAGTGAACTAGTAATTTATACCGTATTGATGAGTTTGAAATTAAGCAGTGGTATTTGCATTGTAAGTAGATGTTGCTGAAAAATGCAGCTTCATAATCTTATCACTAATTTATCATGGGGCTGCAGAGAATGTAAAAAAACAGCTTTCAAAGAATCAGAAGTTTCTACAGATGTGCAGAAGAAGTAGAAGTAAAGTAGGAAGAGAAGGATAGCAAAGGAAAACAGGTCCATGCAGAGGAAAAGAAGTTGTTTACATTTTACAAATCAAATATTGGTTTACATATATTGCTTGCAAGTGACATTTTTGGTAATTCATACTTTTATTTTTCAGGACATACCAGCAGTATACGATCCTTGTACACAATGGACACAGAGAATTGTTTCATATCAGCCAGTAAAGACAAGACAGTGAGACTGTGGTCAATCAACAGTTGTGGGGATGGCATGAAAAAGTATAAGCTTTTTCTCAATACTATATTGTAAATAGAAGATTTGTAGTATACAGTTTGACACTAAATTTTTTGTTTCAAGATTTTCTTTTAAAAGCTGTGGTATGCTCTTGAGCACAGTAATTCATGAATGTATTTCACTGACAAGGGAAAAGGCAGAGATCTCCTCCACAATTGATGACCTTAATTTGGCCCTTCTTACTTTCTATATATAATAAATATTCCTGCTAAAAGTAGACAGCATCTACGACATGCTGTTCAAGAAGTTGAGAGGTGTAGGCCGTGTTATTTAGATGCATTATGGTTTATCTTTCTCAGTATGTTTGATCACACATGTTAGATTATCAGGATGACATCTCATGTTGTTATTTGCTTTTCTTATTCCAGACAGTCCTGTCAGCACTGTTATTCAAGGCATAAGAAGTCAGTTTTCTCTGTTGCGTATGTTGAGAGCATGAGACACGTAGCTTCCTGTGACAGCACAGTACATGTAAGTATTCAAGTTGCATTTGCTCAGTCACAATGCTTAATTTGCTTTTTTCATGTAGTATCATCTTTGAGAAGACTAACTTTTTTTGTGTTCAAAATACTGAAAACAGTCGGCACAACTTAATCATATTCTGTCCTGAATGAGAACTGTTTCCTTGCTACCAGTGTGTTGTAATTAGTCAGAATTGCCTAAATCAGGCTGGATGCATTAGAGAAGAAACTCCCAATACAGAGTTGGATATGAGAATGAAAGGCTGAAGAGAAGGACTAGATATTCTTAGGTAATGCCAGGTTTAGGTGTCATGTCCTGAGGATGGCAGTCCAATCTCTTAACACTGAGGAAAATTTTGAGAATTATAGTATTTTAGTTCAGAAACCGTCATCACAATATGGGAAACAGAATATACACTCAGGCATGCTTAGTATGAATTTCGCAAGCTGCTTCAATCTGCTTAGTGCCAAGCATCAAAATCAGCTGTCACTTTTGGACTTTCAGTGTGTTAATGGAATAGCACTTGTTTCATATGAAAGGTTTATTGTAATATTTTTGTCTCCTCTCTTCTTAGATCTGGGATCCGTATACTGGGGTAGCCATCAGTCAGTTGGAATCACCCAAATATGCACCAGTTGTTGCACTGACTGCACTGCCAGCGCCCTCAACTCTGGTTGCCATGGCAACAACAGAAGCCACTCTAAGGTGGGTCGTGTCATCTTTTCAAACTAGACTTTTAAATGATTTTTAATACGTTATTCTATGTTCATGTTCTCTTAGTAGCACATGACTGTACTAGTTGGTATTTTCTATTTGTTCTGTGTCTTTGTCTTCAGGTTTTTAGACATGAGAACATCCAAATATACACATGGCTTTCGTTGCTCTGTGGGCAGTACAGGTGAGTTATGAAACTTAATTTTATTTTGTAAGGTAGTATCCTGCTTTGAAGATTTTACACACTGTCAAGTCCACTTAACTGCAATCCCTCAGGAGCTCAGAAAGTGTTTCAATTAAATAGAACTGCAATTATTCCAAGACTTTTATGTAGAAATACAGCTTTATGTTAGGTGTACAGTGTTGCAATAAACAGAAATTGTCCTTTTCTGGATTGCAATTAAGCCGAGTAGGCTGTAATATTGTGCACACTTTATTATATGTAACAGTACAATACATTAATTTCTAGAGCATAATAATGCAGTTACTATCCCATAACATTTTGGTTTCTGCAATTAAATAAACTTTTGTGTTTATAAAGTAATCGAAATCTATTTCTGATAGGACTGATTCGGTGTGTGGTGGTGAGTCCTGATAGTAACTGGATTGCTGTTGGGTTTTCCACCGGGGTCATCTCAATACTGGATGTCAACAGTGGAATCCTGCTTCACTACTGGAAAGCTCATGATGGAGAGATATTGCAGGTATGTTTCATGAAGTAGATTCTTGAGAGAGTGATTTTTCTCACAATATTAGCAAAATCTTGAGATGAGTCTCTTAAATTATTATAGAAGATTGTAGACACTACTTGTAGATGGGAATGCTGGAACTCAGATTTGTAAGCAGAGCTATTTCTTGTATGTTTTCACAGTCCTCTTTTCACAAGACCACAAGAGTAAGTTTAGTTTGCAGTAAGCCTATAACTTCTGAGTCTGCCAACTACAAAAGTATTAGAGATGTGGAGAATTTGCTTTTCTGTTTTTTTATGACTAAAGACAGCTTGAAAGTTACATTAGGGAAATTAATTTTCAAGAAAATGGAGATTTTGAGAAATTTGATGGGAAACTAAGTCAGTACTTAATTGTATCATTTTAGTGAGCTCTCAGCAGTCTTTATGGATTTTGTCAGGAAAGATTTCTTCTGTTCAAATAACATTTCCTTCCACATTTATGTTTCCATTTTCTCTGATCAGCTGAAGGCATACAGCAAGTCTAGACTGCTCTCCTCTGCCTTTGACCAAACCATCAAGCTGTGGAATGTGGACACTGGTCAAGAGGTTTGCCCCACAAAAACCCAATCAGAGCCTGTGCACTGTTTATGTCTCTACCGAGACCAGTTACTCAGTGCGTCCACTGCAAACAGAATTTCTGTGTTCGCTTCAGTCACAGACAGTGTAAGTTCCTTTCATTCAAAGAGTAACGAAGGGTAGATGGGGTTAGCCATAGAAGATTTTTTGCATTTTCCTTTATTGATATGTACTACAGTTTAGTTGAACATGGTGGCTTTAAAGATGCTGCAATATTTGTGCTGTTTTGTGATCCTTCACCAATAAATACTCCAAGTGGTTGTTTGTATAAAGGATAAATTTGCACTTACATACTTTAAACGATGTCTTTTTGTTATGGTGCTGATATATAAGAATTGTAACTTGTTACAATCATTTCAGGGCTGAATGGTTTCAACATGAAATATTAATGATTATAAGTTAAAAAAGAGCTTAACATAGATCTAGGAGTTTAGCTAGAAGAATGGCTGTTCTATACTTCTCAAGCTGTTGTGTGGTTGTCAGTTTTGAGATGCTTATTTTTTGATGCAGACTGATATCACTGAAGACTATACTTGAAAGACAGATGACCGAAAGGAAGTAGCATCTTACTTCACATAATGTGACTATGTGTTTTGTCTTTGCAGACTCCATTTACAAGTTCCAAGCTCAGGTCAGCAACATTCAAGGGTGTCTTAACACACATGTCAGTTCTGCCTCTCAACAAGGCTCTCCTGTTGGGTGCTGATAATGGGACAATTCGACTCATGGCTTAAACAGAACACACTGTGAGTGCAGCAGTTGAAACTTAATGAATTATAACCGAGGCACCTTTCATTCCTTTAAAGTGCAGGAGGCTTTCTGCTGCCTAAAGAACTGCATTTTGTAAATAATCAAGCAAAGGCATTTATACACCAGTGAAAGAAGTTTCAAGAACTGGCATACCTATTTTATATGTTATAAGATAAAGAAAATATGAGCAGAATAATTACTCTTTACTTTATTTACCTCAGAATGTAACAAGTTTTGTAGAAGTTTAGATCTACATGGTAGTTCATAAACAAATCATTGCATTTCTGAGGACTCCATCTTATTCTCAAAATTTAAAAACAAAGAGAGAGACTCTAGATAGGCAGGTTTGCTTTGGATTATGTGGCATGCACCTCTCCAGTTATTGTTAGTTCCTTTGCTGGGCAGCTGGCATAAAAGTAGGCCACTAGAAGAACAAAGTTAGCAACTGTATTATGGAAGAACAAAATGATGAGGACCAAAGTTTGCTGAATTTGATGCTTGTACTGTGCAATATGATAAGCCCTATGGACAGGTAGAGTCAGAGAACATCTTCAGGGATGCCACTCTTCCGAGAATTCTCGGAAATCCGAGAATATCAGTGGCTCTGAGAAATGAGAATGCCATCTAAGATTCGTCCGAGAACCCGAGGTTTCAGTATGGCCACTGCATAGTTAGATCAGTATTCATAATAATCAAAGGCATTTCAATACGGTTGGCGTAAGGCTAGACAGATTAGAATTAATGAAAGGTCACTTCCAGCCTTAGTAAACACGTTCCGTAAATTCCGAATTGTTGTGGAAGCGGTTATTTGGTTTCGAAAACTCATTTGGAGAACAGAAATCGTACAAGACACACATATTTGGCGTTATGCTTCCCAATGTACGCTTTCTTATGTAGAAATTGCTTGTAGGCCTAGCTTCGGCAGCACTAGAACTGGCTAATGCCCATCGCTCTTGCTTGACTTCCTCAGGCGATGTGTGGGTTAGGCTGGTAGGCCTAGACTTCTCAGAACACATAGATCTAGGTTGATTTGTGGAGATTGCCTGAAACATGATTGAAAGCAAGAGATCCAAGCAGCAAAATCTTTTTTGGCCATCCTAATAGGGACTTTCCAAATGAAGCTGTCTCTTATCAAATCACAACCTAAGCATTTGGAGAAACAAGATTTTGAAGCAGCCTGTTCTAACCTTTGTGTTTACAAAAAATTTCTGATATTGACGAAGAACATGTTTGAATGACTAATCAGGAGAATCAAACTGTGTGATGAGTTTTATTCAAATAGCCTTATCTGCTGCCTGATCCGTAATAATTAGGGGTTAACAAGCCTGCTTTCAATTTCTCTTATCTCTACTGTATAATTATGTAGTAAATTTATGTGCCTTCATATTTCAGAGAGATAGCTTTATTTCTTTATTGTTTAAGAAGCTTTATTTAGAGATTAAACATGATTTGGTTCATTGAAAGTAGAGGTTTCAGGTTAGAGACACCAAATCTACATGATTTCTCGGGAAGCTGCAAAAGTTTCAGAGAATTTTTTTGAAAAGTGAGTGGCATTCCTGCATCTCGTATATCTATCCTGGACAAATAGAACCTTCCAGCATATGCTGAATGTTTTGTTTTTCATTATTTACATTAAATCTGTGTAAATGAGCTTGTGTATAAATTAGCCTGTTAGAACTACTACACCCCAGTCTGAGGATTTCTTGAATGTTTGTTTCTCTCGAAAATTTTGGTATTGAACTCAAACATATTGGTATGATCAAAACAAGGTGTTTGAAATTATTTCATATGAAGCATATATTGCCTGCATCCCTTTTGGTCTGCTAAAACAAAATTATTTGAAACACGTTTCAAATTAGCACTGCATTGGTGTAACAAGTGATTTGAGTGTAGTTTTTGTTTGTTTGCCCAAAAATAAATATTGCTGTAGCAACCCAGTTGAAATGTTTTAGCAACCCTTCCTCCCTTTCTGAAAAGACTCTCTGTTCTCTGTTGCCCCTTGTCGTCCCGGTATTGTTAATTTTGAAATGTCCTAGGTGAGGTATAATAACACAAGCTAGGGATGGTGTAAGAGCATCACTGTGTGATTTGCAGCCTGATGGCACTTAAGGCCAATGTGTTATAAGGATTTGCAGTATTTTTACCACAAAGATAAAAACAGTCTTATGTTAAATTCATATGTAACTTTCTTGGTGTTGTTGTTTTCAGATAAATTACTTAACACTCAAAATAAATGGCACTAAAACTGTGAGTGGGCATATGCTGCATATGATATATAAACTTGTTAAACCTGCCCCACATTGTTGTTGAAGCCCTCTGATTGAAAGGTGAGGAGTGACAGTCAGGTGTTATACTTTCTGTTCATATATAATACATGTACTGTTTGCCAGATCACCTCATCATTGTCTTGCCTTTAAAAATAAGCCATGAATTTGATAATAACTTGTTTCTTGTGTATTTTAAATCATGATATTGTTACCATTTGATGGATATTTATAATCACATGTTGACTGGAATCCTCCTTGCATCCCACAAAGTACTAGAATACTTAATTTATGATCAAAAGTATATCCAGACCTGTGCAAGATCCCAGGTTCTCATGTTGTTAAGTATAAGTGTGTTTAATTGTTAGTTTAGAAAGAACCCAGATCAGCATAAGACTGATATTTAGTGTCGGGAAAGGGAGAAGTTGACAGCCATATTCAGATGCAATAGTAGAAAGAGGTTTTCACAAAGCTGTCTGCCGAAGGCTTGTAGAATGAACTTATCATATGAATGACTGTACACAAAGAAAAGAGGAACTAGTTATCACATTCTCTGTAATAAAGGCATTATACCAAATAAATGCACTTTCTGAGGCAGTATGGACTTATTTTTACATGAAGTATATATAATTTACAGGACCCTCTTTACTGCTTTGGGCAGGACCCTCTTTACCGCTTTGGCAGGACCCTCTTTACTGCTTTGGATGCTCTTTATTGCTTTGCAGAGAAAGAAATTACTGCTTCTGTCCATTACTTCAGAATTCATCTCATGCTGATTCTGCGAAAGCAGGTATTATTCTTAGGAGTCATTTTTTCATTTGAAGAAAAGCTGAAGAAGTGCCATAGGTTTTGTTTTCCTTGCCCGCCAGAAACACAGAGATTATGTCCTTGCCTGTGTGTATAGTTGACCTGTGAGATATATCACTGGCTTATGACAGGAGGAGAAGACAGTGTGGTATTTCATGTATAGCATACTTGAAATGAAATATTGCACATGTAAAACTGCAGTTGATGTGGCTGAATGTTTGAAAATGTCCACTTATATCAAGTGGCATGACTATTATAGAAATGAACATGTTTCGTGTCAGCATTGGTATTTGTTTTTTACACTGGATGAAAGTACCAAAGAGGGCGACATTTTGGATGCTACGAGTATGTGAATATCTGTAAAACAAAGCTGGTATTATGTTTTCATAATGCTTCTGCCATAATGACCTCAGCATCTTAGATTATCAAACAGAAAATGAAAGATATCTGAGATTTGAGAATGGATGGCAAACATGGAAAAAATGCCTTTTAGATGATGGCAGTACTGAGGTCTTTTGTGCACATGCATGTATGCTGACCTCAGGCCACTCTGTGGAATAAAAGATCTGTAGAGGCATTAATATCCATAAGTGACATCACTGACATGGACCTCCATTCTTGAATTGAACCACTACATTGTTTTTATCTGGCATGTCAATGGCAGCTGGGCTTGCCGACTGTGTATTTCCACGTGCAATTTGCTGTATTTGAGTTAATAATGGCATTTTGGTACATCTGGGAAATAGCTACATGCATTAGTGCTTCTACAGATTTTATAGTTTTAGTAGGTCTCCCTTATATGACTGTTGTGAATATTTTGGGGCCTCGTTGTTGCAAATTCGAACATACTTATTACAGAAACCTCTTGTACAAAACCAGCCCTATCATGAAACACTTTGCAATTCCAAAATAAGGCTGTTGCAAAATATGCATAATATTATAAGATTGTTATTTCCCTTGTATGTCATAATAAGCATGTTTGAGTGTTGTGATATATGATCTAAAGTTATGCATATCATACAGGACAAAGTTTGTAAATTATGCTAATACTCATGCAATTTGTTGTCACCCACTGTATGTGACATTGCTTTGGTTTAGCATGAGAAATTTTATCTCAAAATTTTGTGAGTGAGCGAAAAAAACACCATTTATATTATGCTTCTGATTATAATTGAAATATCTTGTGATCATATGGTTCTGACTCATTTGTTTCACCAAAATTGTTTTCTCAGTTGGTCAACTCAATTAAACCATCTCATTGGCAAATCTGTAATGTAATCATGCATAACTGTGTAATATTCCTACTTTCAAACAAGCAATAAGCATCTTTGGAATGTAATTTCATATGTTCAGAAATAATGAATACTGTATGTATGTACATTAAGTAGATGAGTTAACTGCATGTCTACATGTTATATTGATGGTCATGTTGTGTCTGTGCAATTTCTTGTGTTTAACAGAAGAGCATGAACATCACTAGTCAGTTTCTCACCAAGTGTTTTCTAGTGTACATGTATTATGATTGTAAGGTTTGATATTGATTTGGTTTATGCATGTCTTTGCCATGGAACATCTGTCATTTACTTTAGACTTACTAATGGTATATCCAAATTTTTAGGGCGGCAGAATTTGGACTGTCAGTGTTCATGATTTACAGGTCTAAATGAGTGGCACTGTTGAAATTTGGCTTTGTTGGTTGTAAGTACAACAACTGTAAGCTAATTTCAAACTCCGGCTTCAGTCTATATCCCAATCAAATGTTCATCATAGTGAATTTGTTAATAATTCACTACAATGATTTATCATTCCAATGCTGGAACTTTTATGTATAATTTCACCTAAGGCACATTGTAAAAGCTGTGTCTTTGTTTCAGAAACTAAAATTAACAATGATAATGTTGTCGAAGGTGTTTCCATGGAACTTAAGCAATCAGGTAGCAGAAAACAAGTTTTAGTTTGTGAGGTGTTGGCCAGCTTTCATTTACATGAATCCTTGTGTCAGTAACAACATAGGACAGTACAGTGGCATCACTAAGATGTAATGTAGCTGGCTGTTAAGTAACTTATCGGACAATCCTTGTTAAATGTACCGTAGGGAGAAATGACAACAGTGACTGGCTAGGCACCATCATAAAGTTGGCCAGGTAGAGCACAAGAAACATTGGCAGTTACTGTATATTGTTTGTATTTTTCTTTTATCCCAAGAAATCATTCTCATTCTCCCTATGTTTTTTGTTAATGTATATTTGTTTGTACCATAATTCATGCATAAACATCAGGGGCATAATAGTCTTATGATTGTTACTAATCTAGTGTGTTGTGCACACAGGGATGGATTAACAGGGTTTTGGATAGAGATCAGTGTCAGAGACTTCTACTTACATGTATTTTGAAGGGGATGGAAGGGTAGATAATATATGATATGCCAAAACTGCTACTATCATTGCCATTAGACTGTCTATCTGATGTGAATACCCTGGAAAGGAGAATGGAGTGATAATCATGCAATCTTGTATAAGAAGCACCACATGTAAATATATGTAATAATCCATCTCTGTCTGTGGATGGTCATATGTAACATTCTCTTGTGACTTAAGAATTTTAGTGCAAACTGCAGCACAGGCTGAGAGATCTACATGTATTTGTCAAGATAAACTGCAGAATGGCTGAGCAGGTTTCCAGCATGCATTTGGTAAATATGCATTACCAGTATGAACAAGTTTTCTTACATCGAAACATCATCAAAATTATGCTGTGCTTTTTGTCACTGCCCATAAGTGGTGCCCATAAGATTACACTATTAGAATGCACATGTGAAAGATTTTTATGTCCATAATCATACTGCCCCTTTGTTGCCATTGATTTCACTAAGAACTTCATGTAAATCGTCAATAGATACCAGAGAGATTTTAATTACTGGCTTAAAATTCTTACGATGAGTCATGGTCTAGGAACACATGAGCATTAGGTATTTCGTGATGTTAGAATCATATTGCACATTACAAACCAGATGTGAAAACACAATCCTCTCTTCTTTAGAGTCCAACATGCAATATTCTCATGATACCAGGAAATGCCATAGGCCCACACATATCTCTGCTATAACACTCTGTAACAGGTTCGAACTTAAGCCAGGAAAGCTTTCTGTCATGTTATGTTTACATTGGTGGCACTGACTTATGTTAAATACCTAAGTTCAGGCATTAAGATGGAGTAGAGGAGTGAATTTTGCACACCCCATATTGGGGTTTCGGGTTGAAATAGGATCAGTATGACTGACGAATTTGCTCATGTAAGAGTGTGAGATAAGGACACATTTTATAAGCTCATAACTTAGAGTCTCCAGACAAACTTCCAGGTCAGAATAGTGAGATTGTGACTGACAGTTCATTTTTCTAAAGAGAACTGACCAGTATCATGCATAGGATGCACCAAAATTCAGATATACAGCCATTTCTCAAACTGAGAATGATAGAATGTGTGATCCATTTTATGTGGTAGTCAGTTGACCAGTCACCATGTTAACTGTGGGATATGTTGACATGGCTTTATTGTCTCAAAGAAATGATTTAAGTATAGGAAGGTGTCCATGTGATGAAGTCTTATTAAGGACTTCTTTTTGACAAACCATTGTCATGTGTTTCATTCTAAAGTTTAAGTGCTTTCTGAGCTGCTTGATGATGCATCCATTCTCTAAAGCTATGCTGTACTTGTACCAGCTTGTTCCTCTGAAGTGCTTCAAAGCTTTAAACAGTGTGAGCTAAACAACCCATACAAATCTGGCTCTGAGATTGAAGGGCTGAAATGTTTATTTGATATTATTTTCCTTCCAGGATAATTTTTAAGTTGCTCTATTGATATTTTGATTTGTTTTTACCTGTATACTTGTGTTGGCAAGCATCATTCCATTTCCATTTGTCATTCCATCTTTATCAGTTTACATCATGGTCTCATCCAGTTCTTGTGATGATGCTAGTCTTTAGGGAAACATTTATTGTTTTGGGGGAAATTTGAATTGCACTCAAATATGTTTATTGAAAAGTTACAAAGAGATGTAAACTGTTTCTTATTAATCCTACTTCACAGTACTAATAGGACTGGTCTGAAGCCAGCCATCACTTCTGGACTTGTATAAAATAATATAATACAATAGTCGTGATAATGAGGTTTACAAATCTCTTGTCTGGACTAATGCCCTCTCATGCGACTTCACATTATTATTACTTGAGCAGGTCAGATCACTGTAGGATTTCCTCAGCTTTCTGGGGGGGG
>JAWQUT010000031.1:3372731-3384257 GCA_033807755.1 Ellobium chinense
GGGGGGTAAACCGTGCTGGCATTTACAGGCACAGATCACTAGAATTCTGACTTTCACCTTTCACTGATTATAGCCAGGTTCCCATTCCATAGTTGGGTGGGTTGAAGAAAATATGAATAAAATGCTTTCCCAAGATACTTACAGTATGATCATGGTCAGGAATTGAACTCACAAGCTATGAAGGTGTATCAAAAGTTTGTAGCCTCGTCCAGAAAATATGTGAATTCTGAAAAAATAAATACATCAAAGACTTCAGCAATGTCCCTCATGACTCTGTCACAGATGTTATCATGTTTCATTTTTATAAAAGGCAAATGATTGGATTCCAAATTAGAGAGGAGTGCATGCACACTGTCAGAAATGCAAGTATCCTCACTTTTTGCAGGAGAAACTCATCATTGTGGGTAATTTCTGTTTTCATTTTCTGAGAGAGATAAATGTCAGGTGAAACCACAAAAGTGGAATGGAATTTGGAGCATAAAGAAGAAGTCTGACTGCACAGCAAACAGATTCTGCCACAGCTATTTGAGAAGTGTGAGCTTGTGCAAACTTGTACATTATCCTGAAACAGATCATTCTGGATATCCATCTTGTTGAGAGCATTTTTTCACCTAGGGTGTCTGTCATAATGAACACCACTGAACCATAGCTGTTCCCCATTGTCTTTGCTACATATTAGACTGTAGCACTTCTGTTATCCAAGAGCAGATGATGAATGGCTTTCACTTGAATGTCAGTTGCTACACTGTTAGAAATTCCGGTCAGTTGGTCAACATGAGATTTTGTTCTACTTTGCTTTATTTCTGAAAACCATTTCTTTATTGCTGAATAGAGAAGAGAGTCATCCACAAGTGTAAGCACCAATTATGCCATTCCATGAGATCCACAATGGTGACAATACCATAGTCATTCTACTACACACTCCTGCCTAATGTAGAATTCTTTCATTTGCAAGTGAAAAACGAAATGAAATTTGGTGCAGTGTCCTGAAGGTCAGTGTAAAAGGCTCTGATGTATCAAATTTCAGGCATTTTCTGTCAAGGCTGAAACGTCTCTGATCCACTTTTGTTAAAAATTCCAGAATATTGTTAGTTTCCCATCGGAGGTTTTCTTAATGATCATGTTTGAGTGTGACTCTTTTGTTATTGTTTATGTTTTACAAGATGGCAGAATTATCAAACCATGCATTTAGGTACTGTAAGGGACCTTGTGTTCAGATTTTTGTATTTCTTGTGATTGTTTTGTTTTTGTTGATTCTGTACCACGTATTTTATCTTGTTTTTTCTTTACTGATCCAACCTCACGTGGGCTTTAACCCTTTAGCTCAATGCCATGTAAACAAATTTTCTGATTTTATACTCCCATCTCTCTCTCGCTCTCTCCTCCTCCTCCTCCTCTTTTTCTCTCCCTCATCAGTATGAAGTACTGTGTGTGCAGATAGTTTATGATCCTGTATCACTACATGGTACAGGTTTAGACAAACCAGCATTAGCTTACATCATAGATCTCCTAGGACAAAATCAGTAATGTGTAAAGTTTATGGGTCAAATGATGGTCAAGAATGGGACAAGTTTTACAAATTGAATAGAAATAAGAAAAAAGATCAAGTCTTAGAAAGTAGCAAAATGGTGGCCAAGTATCCATGGCTTGAAAAAAAAACCACCAGGGAACTTGAAAAAAATAGTCGAATTTGGCTACTTAGTAGCCAGTCTGGCAACATGAAATCTACTTAACATTCTCCCTTACTCTGGCTGTCCCGCTTGACTCTGTGTGAGAGCACAGGATGTTGAGCGGATATTATGCGATCATCCATCTGCGTCCTTTATACAGTAGTAATGGCACTTTAGTCTCTTATGAACCCATTTTCGAAATACACCAACAAATGGCCTTTTGGCGTTTTTGAAAGACACCAAATTATAAGCTAACGATAAAATTTGCAAGACAGATCTATGAAAAGGATTATTAGTATGGCTGAATAGAGTGGGNGGGGGGGGGGGGGGAGAGGGGACATCCTTCGAGATTTGGTAAGGGAGCCTAAGCCTTCCTTTCCTGTCGTTTCATCTTGGCTGGATCTTCTTGCTATCTTCTGCCTGTTCTGGTATGGCGATTTGTGCCAGTTCCTTTCCATCTCCGCCTCCCTACTTTTCAGTTTCCACCACATCACAACGTCCTAACCCGCCCCTTACCCCACCCAGTCCACACAGCCCCTAGCAACCACGGTGAACTCTCAACTGCTTCCTCTTGATCAGGATAAACTGAAATTGCTAAGTTACGCTGTACATTGCTAGGCAATGCTTGCCACGTCAGCGAAGCATTTTTCTCCCATGCTTACCTGCTACGCGCATCTTTATTAACTATGACCTTTAAACCTTTTGTTTTATAGACGTGAAATTGTTGTTAGCCATTTAAAAATATTTTGATAACCACATTGACCCGTTTTTTTTTTCTTCCATTTTCTTTTTTTATTCCATCCTATAAAACCTCGACACTTTTAACACTCAGGACAGTGCTTTGTGCTCGAATCTTGAAATAATTTATGGCATCTGATATTAATTTCTTATAATTTACAAAACAAGGTTTTCGATTTTACTACTTTTTCCTCTTCGGCGTTGGATAAATTTGACCATGCTTAAGGCTCAGCTCAGGTTGGTTTCTCAGATAGGACAGTGCACTGGAGGTCGTCACGGGTCCTGTATAGTTTGGTGTTCAGCTGGGTTCCGTTTGAATAGACCCCAACCTCAGTTTGGCGTAGTTTGTACGGCCCTACAAAATGTATTCTGGGGTCTGTCTAGAGGCCTACATGCGCAGGTGGCGGTCTCTCCGACAGTAATAGCCTGTATGAAGGTTGACCCCTAGACTACAATGTTCTGTCGCCAGCGTGGAGAAGGTGATCTCTTCTTTTCTGCCAAGGACATTTTTTTTTCGCGGTCAGACTTGGGCTAGTATCTCTCATTCTGTCCCCTCCATTCACTTTTGAAGGACTGCCTCAGAAGGAAGTTCAACTATTCTCAAACTTTGTGGTGGATGGGGCTGTGAAGAGCTCTACCGGCCTGTTTTTAGGAAGCAAAGCGAATGAAACCTTAAGTGTGTAACAATGTACATGAAATGAAACTCAGATTTTAAAGGTGGAAGCAAACTGATGTCAGTCTTTTTTTTTTTTTTTCAATTTATTTTGACAATATGTATTGTACTGTACGCCACTTATAGGAAATTACGACTTGAAAGGGAAAAAAAATGCGATACCTGTCCTGTATACCAGAGCTACAGTTGCATTCTGTAAGCTACAGCTACGATGAAGATTCATCCATAATATGAGCTTTATTAAGACAATAGTTGTATGATGCAGGATATACAGGCGTGTGATAGATGTGTGCTTCCATTCTTACTGGACAAATTAATGTTGTTCGGCATTGTGAGTGAGTGTTGTTCTTGTTTCGGGGTCCCTGTTGTATGTACAAGTACTTGACGTCTTTACCCAGTGCAATAAACAAAATAACAACAACAAAAAAAGAATTGTCGAATCAAAGAGTACGGAGTTTACATTATTGTTGTTCCGGATCTTTGTGAAGCTGTTTGCTTTGATGGATGGGTGCATGGTTGGATGGATGGATGGATGGATGGATGGATGGATGGATGGATGGATGGATGGATGGATGGATGAGTGGATGGATGGATGGATGGATGGATGGATGGGTCAACTGAAGGCTGAGTAGCTAGGATCGGTTGGCTGCTGGCTTGTGGCTGATTACCTGGTTTTCAAAAGGGAGTTGTCACTTCGAATGAACCCTGTCCTGGGTGTTAGATTAATTGACTCCGTCTCTCCTTTTCGTCGTGGCTCCATGAAAGGGTAGCCAGAGGTCATCTTACCCTATTGACCACTGCCCCCTCTCTATCTCTCTCTCTCTCTCTCTCTCACTCTTAGGAGAGCAGCCCTTGCAAATGCCCCTAACTAACCTTAAGTCAGTACCCCTAGCGAAACTTTAATCTCGCGGTTATCTTAACACTGGTTAACAACGTATGTTTACACTTCACTTTCAAGTTCTGAAATCATAGTTACTTAAGTCAACATAACACGGTCAACCTAATCTGGAATGGCAATGGTCTGGCACAGTCACTTAACAGTAACACACTCCTGGTCGGCCTTAGTAAACAAATCATATAATAGTGTTGGAGTGTGATGGGATGTGTAGCTTATTAAAAGTTGTTTAAACTTTTTAGTGAAGCAAGAGCAAAAATACGCCGCTATTCTAAGTAGGGACAAGATTGTGAAAGTTTCCTATGGAGACAAATAAATGCATAGTTTTCTCCAGGTCAAGACAATAAATATTATCATGAAGTTTCCACTAATTATTGGGCATTACCATATCCGGATGGAGGGCAATATAAAATATGTACCATAAAAGACAGATTATGTAAAATGATCCCTAGATTTGTGACCTGTTGTAACTAAAGTTAAAGTTTGAGATATTAACCTTTACGTAGAGTAATTGTCGTCAGAGAGGCCAGTTTTACAACTTTCGAGGTATCGTTTCAAAGCATGAACACTTAAAAAAAAAGATTTGTAGTTGTATAAGCCCAATGTAGAACTCCTTACAGGTGACCGTGGAAAAGGTAATTTATTGCCCGATTGAGGAACTTTTTAAGAATAGGCCAAGTTTCGAAAGAAGATGTGGTAAGAATTAACCTTGGTGTGTATGTTAAACAAAAATAGGCAAAAGACATAACACGTACCACTCGCAAATCACATCAACACTAGTCGCAGCCATCTTGGCTTGCTCAGATAGTGATACTTCCGTTGCTTAGAGATTCCAGGCCTGTAATTTTGTACTTTCACTTTTTGGGTCCTACAACTTAGGGGGTATATTTCATCTCCCCTTTTCCCTCTTTTGGCATGCCCTGCTTCCATAATAAAGGCTCCAGGGGGGGAATTTTGATATCATGGGAAACTGTCCATTTTACTTTATTTTGCCAGGCACTATTTAGCTCTGGGCTGGAACTGCCAGGTCAAGGGTGCTCAGGCGGAAGAGGAGGGGTTTGGCGTTGACCAGTGAAAAATGTAGGCTCTGTTTACAAATAGCAACCAAGCTCAAAATTTCAATGGGCTTGCTAGGGTTGGGTAAGTCTTAAAAGTTGGGCCACATAATGAGCTTCAATCTGGTATGGGTCTGGGTGAAAACTAAAACTTTGGGTTCAGAGGGCAGCTCAAAATGTTAATATAGCCCATAGAGGAAAAAAGGGTCCAATCCCTTTACAGGTCTGTAATTAGTGTAATCTTCACGCACCAGCAGGGACCAAACAAACTAGACTAGCCCTTTAGAAGCAAGAGTTGTCACCAACTTGCCGCCAACAGTGGACAACCATCGTAGTACTGTATAATTTTTTCAGTGAGTGTTAACTAAAGCGGGTTAGGACACTGCTATCTGAGATCGATACTTGCAGACAAGGACATAATTTATTGTAGCAACTATATCAGATAAAATGCGGGGAACCAGAGGAGGAAGTAGCAAAGAAAAAGGAAGCAGATTGTAGTGTGCGAAATAACTTCAACTTCCCAACAACTTGGAATTTCACTGATAACTGTGTTGGCATTACTGAGTGTTGTGGTCTACACAAGGCAGTTCAGGCTGTATTATGTTGTTGTGCCTGTGGACTGATGAATTTGGTAACAATAGTCGAAGTTAGGAATGGTAGATGAAAGAAGAGAAAACCAATTGAGTAATTCAAGACCTGGGATTGTAGAAGAGCATGAGAGGGGTGACACTGCAGGGAGGGAGGAAACTGCAAGAGGCAAAAAGTACATTATTTAGACCATACATATTGCAGTGCCTAGGGAAATCTTTGTGCAATAAGCAGTATCAAGATGTGCGTGTGTGTGTGTGTGTGTGTATGGGGGGTGGGGTGGGTGTGTGTGTGTGTGTGGGAGGAGGTGGAGGGGATGGTAAGGTCTAACCTTTTGTGACTGCCCCATTTCGGCTCCTAACGTCTCAATAGTAGGGTAGTGGAGCCATTACTATTTGTTGCAAAAGCCCTGTAAATGAGGTGCGATGGAACACTTGAAAAACTGTTTATTTCTTGAGCTGGGTTATTTTACTGACTGCCTGTTGCCCGTGGTGATGTTCAGCGAGTGACGCCTCTGTCCTCAGCTGATCCACTACAATAATATACACATCCTGGCTCCGCATCCATCCAGACTGCCATCATTTTCCATCAATATCTATCTCAGGATTTTGTGTATCGGCCTTTCTGTACGCTAGCTTGTCTGTCTATCCACTGATCACGTCACTTTCTCTTCCTCCTTCCCTTATGATCTTAGTATTATCTTGCCGTTCTTAGCTTGAACGTGCGCTATCTAGTGTGTATGTGCGTGTTTGTCTGCGCGTGACCCCTCCCACACCTTTAAGGCCCATTAAAAAATATTTCATTTTATTCAGCATACCTGGTGCCCGGATGCGGCCCGCTATGCGCATACGCGGGAAAGTGACAACAACAGGTGACATGGCCCGCTTTAGGGAAATTTGTGTAAAGGATCTCTTGCGTATTGCATGTTGCAAATCATTTGTCCCGTTCCATCACTCAAAATGGTAAGTTTTAATGGCCAGATCTGAACCAAGATAATTATATCAATGGTCTATTACTACAGTTCAGCGCTTTGATTTCTCCTTCCCAATAGCATTAGTACCATTGTTTTTCTGTCTGGGTAACCACTCGTCAGGAAATTTTCAAAGTACTGTAGGCTACGTGTACTTATTGAAAGTGTCCTTTCTACAAGCACATCACACAGATTACAGGATCGTCGAAGTCTGGTTTGTCTCTAAAATACTAACCGAAAAGTGGATAAAAACAATCGATAAAGCTAAAAGGAAAGGAAAATGTTAAAAATGCTTTATCTGAGGTGAATTCTCTTATAAAGTGTTGGTGCGGTTGAAGGCAACAACCCGTTGCGCCGTTCCACTTATGCGGCTCGTTGCTCCCTGAATGAGGGCTTTTTCTATTCGAAAACCTGCTCGCCCAGTTTGTCTGCCTATTTTAGGCCTATCCCCCGCCTTTGGGATAGGAGACCTCTTTTAATAATCTAGCACAGTTACAACAATTGTAAACAATTATTCAGAAATTGAAAAGCGCGAATGAAAACCAGATAAGCTCGTGTCACCGTGAAGGCTTCAAATGCACGAATATTAGATTTGAGAGGAACGAATGTTATGTAAGCTCCATGCAATCTAAATTTTGTTTGTAATTTTATTTCTCTGCTCTCGGATTGCACTATGTCTGTTTCGATCAGTTAACTTAATTTGCAATCAAGAGATGACACAGTAGATTTTGTAAAAATTCTTAGCCGCACATTATTATAGCTTAGTCTATCCTCTCAACAACCAGTGAGTTTTCCTTATTATAAGCCTCTCTGTTGTAGTAGAGTTGACAAGTTTCAAAACCAACGTCCATAGACAGGTCTTCTCATCTGAATAAAATGCGGCAATAATTTATGCAGCCAGCAAAGCACAGCGGCTATATTACACAGGCCTGTACACTTCAAAGAGTAGAGAATCTCGCGTTTTTGTGTCTTTTAACAAAAAATCTGATGATTTCGTAAGCGCGACAGAAAGGGCGAGTGCTGATTCTCTACCACTTCAGGAAGACAGTCATCATAAAGAGGATTGCGAGGAGAGTTTTATTTCCTCTGAATTTCGGATGTAAACATTGTCATTAGAGCTTTGTCCAGTTCGACGGGCAGGTAAGGGCATTGTCTTATACTGGTACATGTATGACGTTATAAACTTGGTGACAAATGTTGCAGAAATCTTATTCAATATATATATGATGATATGATATGTCTGTACACGAAGGGTGTTTCTCTCTGTTTAGGAAAAGGGCGCAGTCGGTACTACCACAAGGGGAAAAGATGGGTTTGGAGGGGGGGGGGGGGGGGGGGGAGGAGCAATGCTGCACTCTATCTAGATTGTCTTTGCCATGGATGTTATCATAACAACAGACCTCTTTCTCATCCGTTTTACACACCCACCCCCACCTCATCCCCGTCAACACACACTATCAGTATCGTATCCCAAATTTCATTCTCTTTTTATATCATTACTGTAATCATCGTCATTATGATCATCATCTTCATCATCACTATCATATTTCTCACTCTCATCAGCATCCTTCCACTATCACATCCTTCCACAACATCATCACCATCATCATTACCACCACCACTACCACTATCATCATCATCATCATCTCTCTCTCTCTCTCATCGGCATTCTGCCACCATCACACCCATGGTGTCAGCAACATCTTCTTCATAATTCTCACTATTTGAGAAGCACGCACTTGCCAACAGTGTAGTAACGAAACAATCCAAAATGAAACGAAAAAATTAGTTTAATTAAATTTTCGATCCTATACGTGGATCTTCTTCAGTATCAAATGAAGAGAATTCTCACCATCATGATCATCATCAAAGGCATCCTCTCTCTCTCTCTCTCTCTATCTCTCTCTCTCTCTCTCTCTCTCTTTCCCCCCCTCACCAGCATACTTCCACCTCATAACCTTAAAACCATCATGGTCGTCATCATCACTTTACCAAAGCACTACAACCACCGCTAATGACATCATACTCATCACCACTACCATCATCACCATCAATACAACCATCGCAAACTCCAGATAATTATAACCATCACCATTATCACCACCATATCCACCGTCTACTACCACCACCGGTATCAACATTACTGTAACCATCATCGTCATCATCATCATTTTATTTACACAACAGTAATCCGCACTGGATCTAATTAAATAAAGAAAGAAAACTATAAGAATTTAACAAATTTAGTACATAAGTCATCACCATCATCATGATTATGACTACTATAAGCAAGTTTTATTTTAGATTAATTAACCTTCAAATATTTTTGTCTTCAAATTTGTATTTGATTAGAACGTTGGACACATGGACCCTACTTTGACATAGACTTTCCAGTAAGAGAGCTCAGTATACACTGCCACTATCTCTATATATTAAATTTACATGCAAAGGAATTTTAATGACACACCCAGCCTTCAGACCAAGCTCTTGCTAGTTGTATTATCAGAAGAAGGCGTCACCAGAAATTATTTACATAGTGGATCACACATTGCTAGGACATTAAAATTGAGAAGCGGCCCTAATGTGGATGGTAGGCTATGATTGTGTTGATATTCTCCACTGCACAAAGACACCATAAACTCAAATCTTGTTCCCATTCTCTTCTAGCCACCCCTCAGCACCTTCTCTGCTTTGACCACCCATTCAAAATTCTTCTACGCTACCATTTTCATCGTGAGGTTACCAGTGATCTATTCTAGATCTTAGGTGGTAAGTCAGCAAACTTGACTAAATGCATGAAATACTTGTATAAACAACACCTCTATAGACAACAAATATGACACTATGCAAGTCTCACCTCTACTTCCTCCCCCTTCCCCATACTCCTCACTCCCACTTCATACAGACAGGGCGTTTCTGTTCGAGATTGGATTTACCTTTTGGCGACACACTAACCGACATGTATATCTGTATTACATGTTTTATTACAATCATTCTTAATAATATATGTGTTAGATTCAGGTCTATTATATCAATGCTGTAAATCATCACGCAGATAGCATTGAGTAACAGGGCAGCGGGGCAGTTACACATAGAGAGAAAGTGAGGAAAAAAAATGCTCTAAACAGTTTAATAACACTATTACCCAAATGCCCCATCATGCTTGAACCATGAAAGATACATTACACATACGTGCGAGTTGATCCCTCCACCCAATCACTACCAAAATCAATTCCTCCACCCACGAAGATTGCTTTGAGTTTTCCTTTCACAAAGAAGAGAGAGAGAGAGAGAGAAAGAGAGAGAGAGAGAGAGAGAGAGNGAGAGAGAGAGAGAGAGAGAGAGAGAGAGGGAGGGAGGTTCATTCAATCAATGGAGCTAGTCGAACATCGATCGGTGCAACTGTGTTGTCTGTTGTCCCTGAGAACGCACACCAAATATCGATAGCTTCCTGCGTTATATCAGCGTTGTAGCGTTCAGTGATCTCTCCACACCTCATGCTTTAAACTTAACAGAAGCAAAGCATACCGGTGTCACGTACTTTACAGTATTGTATTTCATGCCTAAGCTTTCGCGATACAAGAGAAAAAATATTGGTGGAGGCCTCCAGCAAACATGTTGTATGACTATAGGCTCACTGAAACCATTACGATTGACGTATTGTGATTTGTCGTGAATTAAATTAGAATAACCGAGCCCAGGTCAAAGAAGCCAAGGGTTATACTTCTATCACCACCATCATCATCATCACCACCTACTACCATCATCACCACCACCACCATCAACACCAGGGCTATCACCACCACCCACACCACCACCATTATCAACATTACCACATTATCATCATCATCATCACCACGACATCACCACCATTACCGCCGTTGTCATCATCACCATCTTCACCACCACCACCACCACCACCATCATCACTACCATCACCACCTTCATTTCTGCACGTTCCTCTCTCTTTTTTACCGTAATTCCTAGCATCTAAGATCTCATAATTACCATTACTACTACAACCACAGCCGCTCCCGTCACCACCAACTTCATCACTCATAAAATTCCTCCGTTTCCAGTCGAAATCCTGCGTTCCAAAACAGCATCATCATTGCAACCACTTCAGTCATCATCATCACCATATTCATCATCATCACCACCACCACCGCCACCACCACCACCACCACCATCATCATCATCATCATCATCATCATCATCATCATCATCATTTGGGACACATTAAAGAAATTAAAAAGTTTTGTCCAAACCAGCGAAGGATTAAGAAATACACTTTAATATTTTAAATTAAAAATGGACTTATATAATATTATAAAGTAATTACACATTTTCTAATCAAAGAAGTGATTCTTCATCAGGTGGAATATAAAATGAAAAAAAAAATCATCACCATCATCATCATCATCATCATTTGGAATACAAATTAAAAAAAAATAAAATGGTTCTGTCCATATCAGAGAAGAATTAAGACATTTATTTTACTCTTTAAAATGCACTGAATACAACACAGTTATACAATAATTACTAATTTTCGGATCTAAATTGTTACGTGCGATATCATCATTATCATCATCATCATCATCATCATCATCATCATCATCATCATCATCATCATTACCATCACCAATCACGACCACTATATTCATTTGCAAATTTCCCCTTTTGCATCTTGAACCCTGTCTTCTAAAAGATAACCATCAAAGCCACAACTATGACTACTACTACCACCACCACCACCACCACCACCACCACTTGCAAACATCATTTCCAGCTCGACTCCTTCTTTCAGATAGATAATTAGAGAGTTCGTATTTCAAGTTCGGATCTTTTACGAGCTACTGTGGCAGAAGTAGGCATGTATACACGACATTTCCTAGTGTAACGATCATCTTGTGAGAACTCCTTTCTCTCTCTCTCCC
>JAWQUT010000031.1:3393366-3408686 GCA_033807755.1 Ellobium chinense
AAAAGACCACCTAAAGTTTAATATGAACCTTATCTGATTATCTATCCAAACTCGCGAACGAAGACTGATTGTGGTGCAACCGGTAGTTTCCATTTTGCCTTGAATCAGAATTGAACAAATCTGAAAAGCATGTGCGAATGAAGGTTGTGAGAAAACTGGAGTTGAGGATTAATTATGCAAATGTGATGTTATAACAATATAATGTACAATACTGTATGTCTGTCCGTCTTTTTGAAGTTCACGATCATGGTGCTGTCCTTGTTGTGTCTTACAATGCTCAGTCTCTATCTCATTCTATGTCTTTGTCTCGTGATGTGTAACATGGCTGTTTACTCACGAAAGTTGTATAGTATATCAGCAAATGTAGCATTATGCTACCGCGTTTTTCTGGGCCCTGTTCTAAGTGCTTGCAAGAGGGAAATGCTAATTCAGATCTCTTTTTTAAGGACATGTCCTTGGCCAGATTTGTGACCGCACTACAGGAAGCGAACTCCCGCGGTGTGTCATTTAGTTTCCTTCCACCTCTCCGCCATATCATCACCACTGATACCATGGGAATGCAACGCATAATTTCCGGGAAAAGGTATCGATATTCATTCTATCTGTCTCCATGTCTCTCTTTCTCTCTATCACTTACACACTCGTCTTCTCCGCCCCCCCCCCCCNCCCCCCCTTCTCTTTCTGAAATGTAATGTAGTGGGCCCCGCGAACTATAAGTTCGTTCCTAATGCTTCCGGCCCTGCACCAGCTTAATCCAGCCCTGAATATGTATATCAGTGGTTCCCACACCTCTAGTGTCTCAGATTTTTAAATGTTTAAAGTTTCCTTCCCTTCCACACAGTGATGCTATCACCTACAGGAACAGATATATCTACCCTGTGTCACAGAGCTAAGACCCAGTTGTTTTATATCAGTTTCAATATTTTATGCAAAAACAATTGTATGTTTTTTTTTATCTTTGTGTTTTGCGTCTCCTTTCTTCCTTTTATTCAAACACAACGGCCAAAAATGTATATTATATAGATATATATCAGTAACTAGCCAACTATCCCCCTATCCTACTCGATGTTGCTATACAATACATGTAATTATGTTACCAACAGGGAGAGAAAACGTAAAATCTCTCTTAAAAATTACCTTGGTGCTAATTTAGTAGGGTTCTGCCAAGCTAATAAATAAAACGCTCATGGAGTGTAATACCCACACACTGTAACACATGCACGAAAAGGTCAAAGTCTGTGATCAATGTGTTTTATCTGTAAACTCAATTCTTTCCTTCCCTTATCTTACTTTCCCCAAGATTATCCAAACCTGTCCGTTTTCAGTGCTTCCATTTTGCTGCAGAATCCTCTCACTAAATTTCATCGTTAATTTAACTGAACTTCGAGTCAGATATATTTCCTGCCTGTAAATTTGAAAAGCTTATCATTTAGACATTTTTTTGTTTTTTTACTTGCAACTGTTTTTTTATACTGTATTTTTACGCTGTTATACGCATGTGGATCTGAACACTAATAAAATTGTTTTCTTGGCTAATGATCGAATTTGAGTTCAAGGGAGATAAACCTAGCATGAGAGTTTGCATTCTGTGTGGATGAGAGTTGTAGTTCTTTTGTCATATTATGAACATTGGACTAGGCAAAACCCGGATGCGGAAGTTAGTGTCTACCCATGTTCTTGGTCCCTTAATTTGATGTGGATATTTGCCACGTTTACATTTATTGACATGTACATTTACTTCAAGGACACAGTACTGATTGGCTATCTCAAATCTGTGTCAACATTGACCAAAATCAATCACAAGGTTCAAGTAAAAAGACATATTAATTAACCTAGAGTGCAGTTGCATACTCTATTCAAGACACAGTTGACACTGCCATCCCAATGAAGATAACTTGTGATATGTCTTTTTTCTGTACCGGTCGTTACCTTAACATTATATTTCCGTCGTTTCTCCTGTCGTTTAAACATTGTTAACTGATTGTTGTGAACTTACAGAAAGATAATGCACTCAGTAATTTTGATATGTGAGAGTTCCTTCTAAGTGTATGAATGACATACAGCTGTATACTTCTCACGTCTCAGCATATAATGACGCCACCTCTCCGATAACAAAATTTTAACCATCCCCTCTTTCCCCTTTCCTCCACATACATACCACATAATGACACCGCACAGGAATTAACGGAAGGAAACTGGGGTAGATACGGGGCATTATCTTCCCGAAACATATGTCGGTTTATTTACATGACTTCACAGACGTCTCCTGCCATTCGGTACTTGAAAACTTGATGCCTTTGTTAGACAGAATTTAAACACAATAACAATCCTGAGGATAGTATGCAGTGAGTGTACAGGAATTTTGTAGAATGCTTCATAAAGCGAGTGAGGACTTTGCTAACCTTCCGCTGGAAACAACATCACCGGACTCCGCGTTGTTGCTTTGCCAAATCTCCATAACAAAGTCTATGCACAGTGCCCTTTGTGAAGTGCTTGTTTGTACCTATGCATAACGTTACTGAAATGGTATACACGAGTTTTCATAGTCGATACCAGTCAAGAACGACAACAGCAGATTTTTGTCTGTGTTACTGTTACAGAGCCATGTGTTTTGTGGTTGTCAATATAACTCATCATTGTTTTTTTATTTTCTCTAATTTCGTTAATTTTTAATGCATCAATTTTCCTGCCACCCCCATCTTCCCGTTTTCATTCCTGTCTCATTTTGCTGTTTCTCTTCTTCTCTCTCCGGCCTTCCCTCGATATTCTCACAGCCATTCTTTCTTAAGACAAAATCAATCACTCTATGCACGGATGAAGGTTGGTCCGAACTGATGAACCAGGCTTAACTGAAAAGTGGAAAATATGAGGAAAGACATGGGGAGAATGAGACATGGCCCAAGATATGCTGTTCTTCCATATTCCCATCAAAACCTGGCTCTTGTGAGAAAACTCGTTCCAAGTGACAAAAATTACATAATTACACGGCTTATATCTCTTCAAACGGATTCTTTCTTAGAAGAATTAGGATAACTTATTTTCACGATGGTCAGTGTAACGTTGGACACATGAGCCATAGTGCCCATTGCAAAATTCAGAGACTTGAAACATGAGCATTTTAAATAAATAAATATCGACATAGATGTGCCTCTTGAATAAATGATTCAGTTACCTAAAATTCTTTACAAATTAAACACATTTTTTAAAGTACCTTAATTTATAAATTACAACAGGGGGTCAGGTCACCAGGTTGGCCATTTCTCCCAACCTCCTACCCTCAGCTATGTGTCTCCCGAGTAGGGAGTACCTATTTAGGAAACAGTAAAACCAACCAAAGCCAAATGTATTTATAAAAAACAACAACAAAAAAAACCCAGAAAATGTCTAGAACAGTTCAAGGATATTGATTAAGGATGCATTAATCAATTTGAAGTCATGATTAAAAAATAGAGTCCTGATAAACTGATGTGAAATACATCCATCAAGGTTATACATACGTGAACAGTCGGAAAGTGTGTTAGGGTCACGGAGAACACTAGGTTCACACGTGGAATTTACGGACGATTCAGGCAGTAGGTATTTAAGAATTAAATTGCTGTGAAGTTAGCGTCCTTGTAATGTAGAGGTAACACTTTCAGACTTGCAAACTGAGAGACCCTGGTTCGATTCCCGACAGGGATAGGAAATTTCTAGTGTAGGTTTTTTCGGCCCATCTTCTCAAAATTGATCATTCACAGTAATTTGGAAACATCCCTGGTGATGCACTTCCCTAAAATAAAATGTAACATCTGAAAACTTATCAGACTGGGTCACATTCCTGCCCCTTAATAATAAAGAATGAATGCTATATACCTTTCCACCCGGTTACACATAAAGTCTGGTCACAATAACACTGGACTTCGTACTGACCTATCCTCATCCAAGGCAAGTCGCACTCGCTAGAACGCCATGTTTGTAGAGACAGGAGAGAGAGAGAGAGAGAGAGAGAGAGAGAGAGAGAGAGAGAGAGAGAGAGAGAAAACGATAGAGTAAAGCTCAAGGTAAGTACTGTTGCCAAAGGAAATATTAGAGAAGAACCTTTTTTTTCTGTGTCTCGTTTGTCGATACTACTGCCAAAATAATTATGCCCTATATTTTTTCGCGCTTTGGTGATGACACACGCCCAATTTTTTTTTGCTCTATATATTATTTTGTACTGTCGACTGCCGTCATTCCAATCTTAAGTTTCGTTGGCTAGTCCCACTCACCAGCAATGGAGATAAGCATCTGATGTTAAAAAAAAAATACAATACTTTTAAAAGCCCATAACAAGTAAAATTTTTTTTATTGGTGTCTATTTTGTTTGATTCACCTCCATGAAAAGCCAGTTGAGGCCTCATGCTATTTCAAGAGAACAAGGGGTTAGCTCATAGGCAGCCCCCATCTTTTCAAACCTGTACCCGAAATAGTGCTGCTTTAATTTAACCTAAACTGGCCAGGGAAGTGACAAATGCATTTGAACAGGCTACAGCTAAGCTCACTGATCCCCTGGGAGGGGGGGAAAGGGGGGAGGGGGGAAATTATGTGATAAATAGATCACCCTTACTAGTAAGTCCAACTCAACTCAGGTGATTTCAAAATTAATGCGCGTGTGTAACCTGGTGAGCGCCTCTCTCTCTCTCTCTCTCTCTCTCTCTCTCACTCTCTATTTCCCTCCCTCTGTGTCTCCGTCTCTCTCTTTTTTACCCCATAAGTAATAGCGTTGTAGCGAGCGTACGAAAAGACACGTAATATGGACTTCGGCGTTTTAATTAGACGTATGATTAGGCTACATCGCAGAATCTACCATCCTCAGAGCAATTTCTTCTTCACAAACTACACCTACTGACCACTCTCACAGTCACATATGACTATAGTGATTCACATCACGTCCTGTCACACTGGGCAGCTACTCGCATAGTAATGACTAGACCAACCTTGCTATCGGTTGTAATCCTCCCATCTCCGCAGCCCTTAACCATTAATTCTACGTTCTGCCAACTATGCCAAGCTGTCACCACAACTAGGACTGGAGTAGACTAGCCAAATCGTGAAATCAGAAGTAACAGTAGCTTAGTTGCCAGCCTTTGTTAACAGACCTTTCTACGGTAGACACAAACCTGGCTTATGTACAAACACATTCTTATATAGTGCTACTGTATCGTAAACAAGTGAAGAGGGCACAACAACGGTAAGATCATCATCATTGTTCTCACAACCATCATCGTCGTCATAATAATCATCACCTAAATCGTCTTTCATTATTGTTGTTGTTGTTGTTGTTGGTGGTGGTGGTGGTGATGTTGTTGTCCCCGTGGTCGTATAGTATTTCGCAGATCCTTGAATGACTCGTTTCATAGTAGGCACACGTTTGAAAAAAAAAAAGGAACAACCGCAAAGGCAGCAACAAAAACTGACCTAGGTATTGTCACTGACACGCTGGTTTGTTTACATGCTCTACGCCTGCCAGTTGGTCTTGGCGAGCAGCTAGGAATGCGCAGAGCATGTAAACGAAGTTACGTGTGAGTGACAACCTCTTGGTCACGTGACAGAACTGAAAATACGTGTACTTATAATTACCATAAAATTGAAACACTTTACTGTAAACGACAGTTATCACAATAGAGGTACAAGTGGTCCACAGATTACCGTATACATTTGGAATAACTGGAAGAAAGCAACCGTGAGCTAAATCATGGAAGGGGTTTTCATGCGGCTTTTCAAAGGACCGTATTATTGGGAAGCTGAGAAACGAATGCCGCGGAGGCCGATATGCCTCGAGAGGCAAAGGGCTCTTGGGATCATGGAGAGTTGCAGGATCTTGGGGCCACTACCTTTAATACCTTATGGGTAGATTTTAGCCGACTCTGACATTTAATGTGTGGGTGGCAAAGGGCTCTTGGGATCATGGAGAGTTGCAGGGTCATGGGGTCACTACCTTTAATACCGTATGGGCAGATTTTAGCCGACTCTGACTTTTCATGTGTTGGTGGCAAAGGGCTCTTGGGATCATGGAGAGTTGCAGGGTCTTCGGGTCACTACCTTTAATACTTTATGGGTAGATTTTAGCCGACTCTGTGTATTTACATAAAGTTATCTTGCTCAAAATGTTCATGGATTTACTATTATTATGTTTGTTCGGCTTATAATTTGAGACACAGAATAACCCAGCTGGAACTGGGGAGCTGGCTAAGATTTGGGGTTCAGAGAGCAGCTCACAAAGCAAATTAAGCCTACATTGAAAAAACGAACAAAAAACAACAACAACAAACAAAAACGGCCGAATGAATCACAGGTCTGTAATATATGTACTCTTAAGCGTTTTAATTGCTGAATAATTCGTGTTTTGCTAGGGCAAGATCTAATCTACTTACTTTACAAGTGCAAGCTGTTGCTGGAGCCCGGTTCTAAAAACCCAGTCGTTGAACCTGAAGCTTGTAAACAGGCGACGTGCGCTTTGTTTTCATGACTTTTTCCAGTTCCCACTAGACTAACATATACCTCGGCGCTGGACAAACCATTTTTTTTTGTTCCTTTGGCATTCAGGTACATACCACTGAACCCTGTCCGCGGTGAACTTGACCTTACACCTTAAGGCCAGCTTCCCAACCACAGGCTATATTTAGAACCATGTGCAACCCATTACACTAGTTTGTGGGTCAGCTTTGTTATGTATAGACTCTCATCCTCTTCTCGTTTGCTCTTGTTGCTGACGCCTAACGGTATGAGCCTGTATGTCCGTGTGTGTAGGCGGTGAGTTGAGAGACATCTTGTGCTGCCGTGTAGCGCTGGACGTTGTAGCTATTCTAAAGCGTCGTATTTTATCGATCAGCTGTATGGGTGTTCAACTCTGGGCGTTATGCTCTCATTGCCTATTCGAACGCATGTACCAGGAAGTAATCGTTCTCTTCTCACCGATATTTTGTCATAAAAGTATTCTTTTCATTCCTTTCAGCATGAATAGAACATTGAAATGAGCTTCCTTGTTCAAATAGCATGAATCGTATCACAATACGCAGCAACAACAACATTAAAAAGTAACCAAGAAATCTTACAATATTCAGGAACTCGAATTTCGCTTTAGGACGATGTTTTTGGAATCGCACCAGAGGCCACCTGTGTCAAGCTGTGAAAGAGTTACTCTGACTGATGGGGTTTCTTCAGCGTGCTATGCTGGCCTGTGACCTCAAAATAACTGCCTAGATCATGGATTAAGCTCACTGTGTATAGAGAGCAAGCCAGGTGCTGGTAGCGAACTGTTTGTTTCATTATTAATATCAATACTTGATCAGCACAGCACTATCAAGTGTGTGTGCATTTGATGTGTGCGAAGGGGATTTCATCATTTCTGTGCTCGTGAGTATGAAGAATAAGAGTATGAAGAATGAAGAATAAGGCCATCCATAACACACACACTATCATTGTTGTTGATGTTTTCTTTTTGCTGATAGGGGTCAGCAATAATCATATTTTATGTTACCTTTCGTTGCTGTTTTATCATGATAATGACGATATGATGATGATGATAATAGCGACGATGGTGAGGCATGCAGCTATGTGATGATCTATGATTCAGCTAACCAGTTGTTGTGCTCATACGAAGTTGTTTCTTGCCCCCATAATGTAATTCCTACAATGACAACAGTAGTAGTAGTAACAACAACAACAACAACAACAACAACAACAACAACAACAACAACATCAGCAGCAGCAGCAACAACAACGCTAGAGACTTTGCAGAATAAGGGCCCTGTGTTGCATGCTTGCAAAGATGAAGAAGGAACGCGGAAGATCTTGAAGCATATGGGGGAAAAAAAAAGGAGGGGTCAGCTTTGTGGCTGCTGGGCTTCGAACAGCACGATAGGTTGGTAATGTTACTGTATTGTTGAGCATTCCTGCTTAAAACAGTCGTTCCGATCATCAGACTATGCGTGGACACAGAACAAATGTGGGCACTGTCTCATTCCAAAGTGAGCCCGTTTCATTGTTGCGTGCATGCGGTAATGGAATTACCCTTACATACGTCTTTCAGTCTTCCCACACTCAGCATTGTTGGTCTGGTCAAATAAAAAATGGGAGGTGGGGAGGTGGGGGGAATGGGATGCAAAAAATGATTATAGGATAGGTTTTATGCGATATTTAAAGAAAGATCAATCAGTCTTTTTATCAAGATAATCAAGTCTTTCAACACTAGCTCCTGTACTTCTGGCTAAGTCTTTAACGTATGGCGAACAAAACTGGTTCTAACCACCGAAAACAACAATAACGTGTGCAGCGAACGTTCGTTGAACTCAGTAATGCCAGTCTTCGCATGGCAGTGGCGTGCGTGCACGCAGTGTGTCGGTACGTCGTGGATTTTTCATCACTATACGCAAATCTACTGGTTATGAAACATAATCGTGTAGGCCTATCTCTCTCGTAAATTGCACGGGTTTGATTTTCCACAGACAATAAGCCAGCAATGGTTGGTGATGTCAAGATACTTCGCTCATGTCAGGTTCATTCCACATTCGCCCTAGTCTCTTTTTTTCTTTTGTATTTTTGGATGATTTGAGCTGTTTATATTACTATGATCTTTCATATATCTTCTTGTTCATATTATCACAACAAACGTAGGGTTTGACATGTTATTACATCCCAATTTTACAAGCTAAACCAGTCTCACTGTATTGCTTTGAGCAACAGGTTGAGAATGCTCAGTTTCTCAAAACCTCAAAAAAACAAAAAACTTAGGCGAATGTAGAATGAGCATGACGAAGTGTTGGTCAGGATGTATTCTGGCCCGCATTGAAGTGGTTCTGTTCTGACATTTGGGGCAAATCCCGGCATTATTAAACTATTGAGCAATGTATTTTTCAGCTTTCAGTAATCTTTTATTTTAAACTGAGTTTTGTCAGTTTGTCAAACGAAATGAATGAATGAATGAATGAAACAACAGACCACTAACGTGACCAAGCATTGAAGTTTATTTTGGCTTGCCTGCCTTCCCTTCGTAAGTGGAGTCTCTAATGTGTGTACTATGCATGAACAAAAGAATATTGCAGACTAGATGTTTTGACGAGACTTGATGTTTTGACCACATATTTCCTTGACCTGACCGAAGAAAATCAGTAAGCATGGTGACCTGCGTGTCCTGTAAAATCTCAATCTAGGAAGAATTACAAAAGTGGAATAATGGTGGCATACGTAAACCTGAATACCACCCAGTTCGGTGTGATGATCACGTGATAACTTAATTTTATTGTAACCCACAGCTGTTTGGAGTTGTAGACAGTGGCGTGGTCCTGTCGCCGAGCTGGAAAGGGAGAGGAGGAGAGAAATGGGCATGCTAAAAGTAAAAGTTGCTGGTCACTGTTAAATACTGCGTTGCGTCTCAAAAGTACCGAGGCGCTATTTTTTTTTCCATTTAAAGAAAACTTGAATAAACCCACCTAATGAGAGGGAGGTAATGGATTGCTTTACCATATCGCTTTCCAGGAGAATAAGGGACCATGCCTAACTTGGCTTTGTGTTTTATTTATAGTCTTTAGGCATTTGTAGCGCTTTGGCACCAGTTCATTCAGGTGAGGCGACGCCACTGTGTTGGCTGCGACCATCACATGATCCTTTTTTTTTTTTTATTAATCTCTTTATTTGCATATCTGTCAAAGCACAGCTATCCGAGGTGTGTATGGCATGGCATATTAATGCGCAAAAAAAAAAAAATGAATACTTCATATTTATGTGCTTCCCGATTTGTTTGGATCGGTTTTCGTATATTTTCATGACAGTGTGTAATGTAAGAACAAGTTTGGCATTGCAATTTTCTGGAAAAAGGTGTCTGTTACGCGTTTCTATAAGGTCGTTAATTACCTTCTTCCTCTTTCTGTAAAGGGCTTTCAGGGAAAACTTTTTTTTTTCTTTTTGGTTGACATTACTTTTTCGCTATGAGATACTGATATGCATGCAACACATACAGTAGACTATCTCTTGATTCGCTGTTCTGAAGAAAGTTATTCTTTCACAGTGACTATGAAAACTTGTTAATAACGCACAGCTGTAGCGATCAGTTGGGGTTCACATTTCCTCTTGTTGTAATGTACCGTATGACATGATCAAAGCAAGAGCACATCAAATTTTCCGCTTGGTTTTATGTTTTACTAAAGAATCCATGTGAATCTAGTCTAAGTCTAAGCTGGCACAGACATATATATCTGGCACTGAGACGACCATTCGCCTCCTCTGGGTCCAGAGGTCGAGATTCATGAGGTTACACTAAGGTATGACAAATTTTGCCCACATATTTTGATAAGTATGCTTTTGTAGCAATAACAGTAACAGTAACAGTAACCATAGCGGGAAGCAAGTGGAAGTGAGCTATCCTTGGAGTGTTATGATTTTATCACAATACCAGAGAATGATTCAGTGATTGGCTCGTTAGTTCTGGGACATGGTGTCTCCAATTTCGATGAAAGTATGTTATAACTTTGTCGATGAAAATTAGCTGCCAACAGAGGCGAAATGTTGTAACTGGGTGGAAAGGTAGTTAGTTGTATTGTATTCTTTCTCTTATATTTTAAGGGGGGAGGAAGGTAAGCTTAGTCTGATAATTTTTCAGATGTTACATATTATTTTAAGGAAGTGTGTCACCAGGGATTTTACCAAATTACTGTGAATGATCAATTTTGAGAAGAAGAGCCGAAAAAACCTACGCTAGAAAATTTCTGTCCCTGCCAGGGATCGAACCAGGATCTCTCAGCTTAAAAGTCTGAGCGTGTTACCACTACACTACAGGGACGCTAACTTCACAGCAATTTAATTCTTAAATACCTACTGCCTGAATCGGTCCCTAACTTCCCCGTGCGAACCTAGTGTTCACCCTTGACCCAAACACACTTTCCGACTGCTCACATGTGGCCATTTCGAAAGGGGGTGCTGGAATAGCTGGCCATTCATAGGTATTCACAAGGTTTGGGAGAGTCTTAACAATGAGGCACTTTGTACACCAGGTCTACATAATACATAAATAGATATGATGGCACTCATCCAGATCTATCTAGATTTAAACTGGCTTTGTAAAGATTTCATGCTAGCAGTTCAATGAATTGATTTCGTTGAAATCGCACGCTTAACCTAATTCCAGGAAATATGAATTAGTTTGGCCTCAGAACTGCACAGAAAAGGTCTGCCAGAGCGACACAACAAAATATAGCCGTGTCACTAAACTAGACCTGTGGGAAGCCAGACCTATCGTAAGCTTAGAATCTGAGGTGTCAGGCATCCGCTCTGGTAAGCACTCTTTTGTTTTTAACAAAACTAACTTTTGTAATGAATAAATTGTGTGATATTATATCTCTTTCACTAGTCAAAAATAAAACATGTTTTGTGTAACAGGCATCGTGTTTTACCCACAGGTATTAAGAAGTTCTACTTTAACACTGGATACACCACTTGAGGACATATTAAAACAGATTAATGAAATTTTAACGGGTCTGGCTTAGATATAGTAATGCCAAGCCGCTGAAAAGTATTGCAGAGCGAAATGAGATGCTCCGTTTCACTGTTGCGCAACGTCCTCACTCTCCATACCCTTCGATGCTCGCTACTTTATGAAATAATGTCAGTAAAATTGATAAGTTAATTGTGGGAATACTGTCTGCAAAAGATGCACCCTGGGGTGTATGAATTGTAATGAAAACTTCAGCTGTGTACTCATACGTACAACGCTACTGGTAACTTGGTACTATAATAATATAATAATGATATAATAGTTGTATATTATGTTTATTAGAGTGCTGAAAGTGAAAAAAAAAAGGCCATTGCTTTGAAGTTGTCATTTAAGGTCTTTGATAGGCTGAAGTAAGGCGTTTGCCATCAAACGTGTTTTAAGAGTTTTCTTGCCACGATCGTACCCCCACCCCCATCCCACCCCCTCCATAGATACACACCTCTCAGTATTCACTAATTGTTTATATGGCATTGATTTGTATCACAGATAACAGTAGGTTATCACTCGCTTGCAAGTCGGGACCGGTAGGGTGATATACAGTTGTGTTGTGTTCATTAGCATCAAATACTTAGCCTTATGGGAACAGCAAATGCTTCGATGTTTTCATTTAATTTTCATTACAAGTTAGACGTTGTGGCTCTTAAGAGTCTTCTTGTCATGATCGAAATTCCTCCAGCAGCACCAACTATTGTCCCTGGCAGGTCTGTCATTTCTGTTGGCCTGAGTTTGATTATTAAGCGATCTTTCAGTTAGTTGCTTACGCTGTGTTACATCCATAAGAGTANATTTCTTTCATAGCGTAGGGCTTGGCCTAGAGTGTTTTGTTGTTCTTGTGTTGACATTGATGATCCGTGTCATTGTCACGATACACGTCTAGCGAAGTTTTGTGCACGTGTTGTCTTTGTATTGTAGGCCTTTCTATTCTATTATGGCGACGAGGTGCAAAGAATCATAGCGGCTCGCATCACTGTTGATTGCTTAGCGAGACGAGAGACAACAAATTAATGTAAATAAGTCTCTTAGTCCATCCTCATGAACGTGTTGAAGTCCTCGGGAAAAGCTCTAATTTCCTCCAAAATAATATTTGTGTTTGACAGCTCACCCCTCTTTAAAAGCCAGTTTTTTGACCACATACCACGTTGTTTTCGTGTTCTTTTATTTTTCAAAATAACATTAATTGCTAGACTATCGAGATCCCGAAATGTTGTCTCAGCCATCATGGCTTCATTTGGCGGGAAATTATTTATGACCATGTGCTTGTGCGATCCGGATGGCCTTCATTTTGATCGTTGCGTCTAATACACGTTAAATTTTTACGATGGCCTGCAGGCTGACTGCAGTCAAAAAGTTCTTCCGTATCGACTGTACGTGTAATACCCCCTTAAATAAGTATCATTGAGATTAGGCACCTGACTGGTGCAAGGCAATTAATATGAAACCTGGTTTTCAAGGGAAGAATCCGTTTACAGGTGCTAGTTAATCTCGAGTGAGGTGAGAGATCATTTAATTTTGTTAGCCTAGGTGTATTTTTATTCTTATCTTAACTGAATCGATTTTAGGTTTGCCTAATGAAAATCTCAGGTTAGTACCTCTCTCTATTCATGTGTCAGTTTCTTTTCTTTTTTTTTCCTCGCATTCACCCCATTGATTTCATTTGACTACAACATAACTATAATGCTTCGTTATATTAGATGCCTGCACTATAGACTGGCACGTTACTTAACTTACTGTAAAGGTTGTATTTCAAATCTGTCAAAAATAATGCTGATGCCAAGCAAAATACATTATGAAATGATAGCAAAGAGGTTACATTAAAACTGGCTTATTGATTGTTTGACCATGTTTAATTGATTATTGCTGTCAATGGGAAATGCCATACTTATACGCCGTGCAACAATGGGTGTTGTTATGAGGAAGCCTGCGCTCTCAAGTGTCATTATCAACTGTCAGTGCTCCATTACAATGTCGTGAATGGAAAAACAATGTTGTTACTTGCTTTGCATTATCAATTAGTTGCTCCGTCAGTTATAAATCGGCAGTAGTGCATAGCTAATTGTGGTAGGATGGAGTATAGAATGATAGTGGAAGAGGTAGTCTGACATGAGCGGCGGAGAGGGGAGGGTCTTAGTTCTAGAGCCTGTCAACCAATGAAACATGATATAAACTTGTTCAACCCAACACAGGGCAAAATTAAATGCAATTCTGCGTTTCAGTGATACAACAAACTCCACCAAGCAGAGTCCTTCGTAAACTTTGAACTATTCTGTTTTCTCTGGGCCTTACGATATCAGCTGATAATGTCAGTGTGTCAGCCTAGTGGTTCTCTTACAGCTGTCTGCGGATGTTCAAGGTTTCAAGAGGCATGATCGGGCCTGGGGGCAGAGCAAACGCGAGAAATCAAGCATCGTTCCAGTGAGCTGGAGAATGTTTCGAGTGGCATGTTCAATTGCAAAAATTGATTTTTAATATAAGAGGAAAGGGCGGGGGATCTAAAGGCATCTAGCCTGTCTACTAGAAGAGGTTTGAAAACCACTCTCTTACTAGCAGGGAATGAATTAATTCTTTCCTTGGGGCTGTCACTTGCTGTGACATAATACACGTTTTTCCCTTTCTTGTCACTGTGCCAATTAAATTATTTCACAGACACCCAGAGATATGCTAGGAAATACAAACCCTTGAAAGTGCGTCATGCAAGTTTAGTATGGTTTTATTTTTTGTTAAATAACATTCAGTGCGCTGGCTGTGGTTGATTTTGACAGGATCTGTTCATGCGTCAACGCCGTGCCATTTTAATTAATGTTGACATACCCAGCACAGCGGCTACCACAGGGAAAAAAAGGCAGCACCATGAATTGAAATATGGTTTAAACTTCTTGTTTGTCAAGATTTAATTTCACCTCTCTTCTACAGTTTGTTCTGATGTGCCCGGCTTTGAAGAATATTGTGCTGATGCTATTGTTGCAACTCAGAATGACGAAGCCAGCGTCGTATCTTTTTCAACTCTTCGGTTAACAAACATTCAGTCGGAGTGCTCTAGGCCCAGTCTAGATATACCTTGTTTGGTAGACCTCAACAAATTGTTGTTAGATATTTGTGCCGCGAGATGTCATTAAACAGTCCCAGTTGGTGAGGTCGTCCAAAATATAGAGAAATATTAGGCTAAAAGTTGTCGCCATTGTCGCTACCGTACTGTTGCCAGCAGCATGGATGACCTTGAATCTCGGCAAGCTCCACCACATCAGAGAAAGCAAGACTTTGACCACCGTATCCAGTGTGACCCAATCCATGAGGTCCCAGGCGACCACCAGGAAGCGGAAAACGAAGTTTCATCGCCGGATACTTGCTCTTCCGAAACGTCAGAGAGCAGCGGCAGCACCAATACGAATGACGTCATCAATCCTGCCTTGGACGGAGGCTATGGCTGGGTTATCGTCATGGCGAGTTTCTTCAACGCTTTCATCATTGACGGGATTTCCAACTGTTTTGGCCTTCTCTTCCCCGTCATTACTGAAAAGTTTGACTCCTCGGCAGCGGTGACGTCATTTGCTGGATCGCTGTTCGTCTCCTTCTTACTCATGGGTATGATTTTGAATTTGTTTACATTTGCTTTATGATTATATATATCTTCACTAGTCTATAATCTGTCCACACCACTGTTAACAATTTCAAAAGGGAGCAAATGTATAGCTGCCTACTTTTCTCAATTCGTGGTAGAATGGTCTTCCTTCCTCCGTCCTCCCCCTTCTTGCCCAGCTATGCGTATTATGTAGGGGTCATCTGGCTAATTGAGAGTTCAGGGGGAGGCAGAAAGAAA
>JAWQUT010000031.1:3410205-3431225 GCA_033807755.1 Ellobium chinense
GTGAGTGTCCAACCTATTCATCATGCTTCTCACAAAGTGTACGCACACGCTTCTCAGAAACATACTTTTTTCCTTGTAGAAAGCACAAAGAAAAGGGGTCGAGGGGAGGGGAGCGGGGCAGATTTCCGCAACTTTGACGTCTAATAGCAACAGCAACTTCTCTCCCTCACTCATTCTTCAAATTCACAAATAGCCCATGGCGAATGCAGATGAATTGATTTTTATTAGTTCCTGAAATGTGTTTCAGATGTCCTTAGGCATGTCCCTCAAGATGAAAAAAAATGAAATGTAATTGTAAAGAAATTGTCAAAAAATATGTGATAAAGATTCCTCCCTATGTCACGGTTATGAGTTGGAAACAAGAATGTTTGAATGGGAAAACTTTGGTGGGTATAATCACTCTGCAGTGCCTCGACTTCTGAGTTTGGTGCCATGTCATAATTAATGATAAGTTCATAATTATAGTCATTAACAGTATGCTTTGTGCGGGCAGTGAGCTTCATTCATTCCTTCTTTCTGACTCACACCTACACTAACCTTAGAGAGGCAGTGGTCCCGTTTTATTTCTCTTGTAGCTAGTCAAATTTAGGCTTAAGTCGCTTTTTGACCACATCAAGTTATTGGTATGATATGAAAGCTTATTATGTGACTATCATTGGGTAAAAAAAAAAATATAGTTTTGGCATAGCATTATTATGGACGTAGTTACAGTCGTTTGAATGGCAGGAGTAACCCCCATGCATAATTGGAGAACAGAAAAAAAATCCCAGAGAAAATCGTGATTAAATACTGTAATACCAAAGAAATACCTGTCATAAAATCTGTCGCACAAAAACTTAGATTTATCAACAATTACTAACCATTCACCCATAAAACCAATATTTTTTAGTACAAAACTTATTCTGTTCCTGATTTCTGAAAAAAAAAACCCCAACAACACAAAATCGACATTGAATGGTCCCAAAACAGCTAACGAATCATACAGTTGAAATTTCTGTAACGGCTACTCTGTTGAAACAGGAATTTCTAACAGTTATGATAATTAAATAGTTCACGAGAAGAAGGTTAAACCTAGCATTCTCACTCTCAGGGGCTTCCTTAGATATTTACATGACCATTCGGAGGCCGTTGTACAAGATGGTTTGGAATCCCTGTGTTCTCGCACTTCCTTTGTTAAGCTGTTCTAAAGATCCATTCACAGTACCCTACTAACTGTAAAATGTGTACAAGTAGATTTCCAAAAAGCTTCCAGAGAACCAAAAGACAACCAAAAGATCTGGCCGTTGTACAAGATGGTTTGGAATCCCTGTGCTCTCGCATTTTCTTTTTTTAAGCTTTCTAAAGGTCTATTCACAAGTACCCTACTAACTGTAAATACTGTGCGAGTAGATTTGCAGAAAACTTCCAGAATACATGTAAACCTAAGCACATGTAGATATGGTACATGTAGTACAGTGTAGATCTGTGTACATGTAAATCTATGCTATAAACTACATGTAAGTTAATTTCAAAGTTAATATGCTCTTTGGGTCCGAGATTTCAACATAATGATGCAGTAATCGTAATATTGTTCAAAATTGAAGTCTCCCGCTTTGTGCTGGAATATCCTTTGTGCATTGCGGTGACTTTCTGGCTGACTTCAGTGGCTTTATGATTAGACAACAACTTTTTGTATAAAACAGAGGGGATCAGAAGAGAGGTTGAGGGAAGAGAGACAGAAAAAGGAAAGTGAATGTACCTTCTATAGCGGTAGGATTACAAACTGAAATCTTATCGTTTCTTTACTGAAATACAGTCCATATAGTATTATTTAACAGGTGCACAGCAGGATCATGTAGACTGTTGCACTCATCAAGATTAGAAAATAAGTTTTCCACGTTCTTGGCGTAGATCATCACTGGAACACAGATACCGGTAGTCGCTTAGAATTTTATTTTTTTTTTAATATGGGGAAGTTGGAGTTAGGCCTTACCATTCCGGCAACATGCCAACATTGCGGGAAGTTCAGTTCAGTTCAGGTATACGATTCAAGTCAGCAACTGTCTTTTAAGATAAAACAAATATTTTTTTTTCTCTAAGGTAAAGATGTAAACATTTAAATGATGAAATGAAGTACCGTACTCGTCAGATTTCTGTATATGTAGACGGATGATAAGATATAGGGAGTACAGAAGGGATGGGTGACTTCTCCACGTGCCTGAGAACTCCGGGTCAGCGATCTCACGCAGGCCGAACAAATTGCAGTTTTTGATGAAGCGAAAAAATGAGCTGGCTGTTTTAATTCTTCAGTTTGCTAATACTTCAGCCGAGCGATACTACAAAAAGGACGCCGTCCTTACTTAGGCTATCCGCGTACCAGGCCTAGCTCCGTCTTTCGTCTCTTGTTCATTACTGCAAGGGACATGTACCACTCCAGAAATTCTCAGGCAATAGTTTTTCACTGAGCTGTCTAACCAGTCCACATGTAAAAATAAAAAAAAATCGAGTAGGATTTCTGTCGGTTTGTGGCCTACGGTAGGAGTGTTTTGTTTAGCGTGTACGGTAGAGGTGTGATTCTGGATGACTTTTTTTGTGTGTGAATTTGTCTTTTGGCTTGGATCTATTACCAAAACCTCATGTATTTTGAAGGTTCTTTGCAGGTTATTCAGTCAGGGATGCCAGTTCTTGAAGCATTACCATGTCCAGTCTTACTTTGCTAACTTAATATGGTTGTGATTATAATTGTTGATAATGATAGATGGTTTGAGTATCACCTTTCCATCCTTTATGCACGGTATACTGTATTTCAGGAGAGGTGAAGGATTGTTGACAGATGGGTGGAGTATCACCTTTGCATCCTTTATGCACGCTATATTTCAGGAGAGGTGAAGGTCACGATGTGCACGAAGGTCAAGGCCACATGTGACTCATGGGTACCGGTAAATGTGAGCAATTTCTGGCGTGTCTTTTTGATTCCAGAAATTGTGTCATTTTAACAGCCAAAATAAAGTAAATGAAATGGAAATGATTCAGACCATACCATCTGAATTGTATTACTTCAGGGGTAAAAAAAAAACAACCAACTTCAAGTTGTTCTACAATCAACTGCATGCACTAAACTTTGAACTAAATGTGTAGCCTTTCTTCAGTCAGAGTAATGTCAAAGAGAATTCAGAATGAATAATATTTATTAACGTCATTTAGCCCCCTCAAGGAGAGGCATAATCAAGACACCAAGCAAATAAATACTGTAATTGAATTTCCATCATTTCACACTCTACAGCCTTCCAACATCAAAAGCAGATGTTGTATCGCTATAAATGCAATAAATTGAATCAGCAGGTCTTGTTTTACCATAAGTGATCAGTAACCAGTTAATAAATTGAATCAGCAAATCATGTTTACCAGTGATGTCAGTAGCCAATAGCAGTTCTTGGCTAATATTTCAGTCATTAGCCTGATATTGCTTTAACTAATAAACTGCTTTGAAAAGGCTGGTGTTCAATAACATGCTTAAGTACGTGTATTTAAGCTGATGCATTTAAAACACAGTAATGGTAGTCTAATCAGTGGAGCAGAAATAAACACGTCCTGAAAGTAATGAATTCTGTCTTGTTTGCCAGTAACTGGCCAAACAGACAATAAATTCAGTTCATCATAAAATACCACCACCCTGAGAATCTATCCTTTAGTGGCTTAATAACCTTTAATTTGGCTGTCTATTTTAGGGACAGCTGCAGCAGAGCTCGTCAAGAAGTTTGGCTTCCGAGCAGTGTCTATGGCAGGGGGCATCCTGAGTTGTCTTGCCTTTGTCATCGCAGCATTCAGCCCTAATATCATCCTTTTCATTCTGAGCTATGGTCTTTTGGCAGGTAATGCATCCCAAAAAGAACATACAGAATTGTGATAATCTAACAACATCCACTTCACAAATGTATTATAAAGTGATTATATGGTTGATTCTGTTTATTTGCAGCCTTTTTGGAGTGTGGCAAAAATGTTGAAATAAAGTTGCAATTGAAGAAAGTTTCTGCACAATTCTGTATGTGTATGTGGTCTCTGAATGTTTTTGAAATAATATGAGGGTAATTGCTCTTCAAACATGTATCCTGTTTACTGTTAACGTGACATGAAACTTGACAGATTGCAGATTTCAAGTTCAATTTTGGCTTGAATGAATCAACACAGGCATGCATCTCTGAGTATTGTTTGATTCAGTTTTTAACAAAAGTGTGTTGACCAAAATTTTTGAGGAAAATGCTCTTCAACTGTATGTTTGGTGTTACAATATAGAAATAAAGTACATGTATTCTGTTCTTTATACATGTTGCAATTTTAGACAAGTTATGAAGTTGCAATTAAGTGAATTGTAATGCTAGCTTTAATAAACTAAAGCACAAAGGATGAGTGAGCACTTACAAAATGAGCTTGTAAACCACACTCCAGTGCAACAGCAGGAGATGGTTGTTTACATGTATAACATGCATCAAGTCAGTCATTCCTACATCTATGATCTTGATACACAAGCAATACTGAAGTATCTTTTTTGACTATTTGTTGTTACCTGTTTGTTTGAATATTGATGTTCGGAGCTAATTGTGAAAGTTCATGTCTAACAGAATGTCTGTAAGGAGTGTCTTGGCATGGTTCCAGAAAGTGTGAGCGCTGATATTTGAAGGCATTTTATTGACTGTATTTTTCTCCAGTGTCTCTGTATGGTTGCAGAATGTGTGTGCATGAGCGCTGATATTTAAAGGCATTTTATTGACTGTATTTTTGTAAATAGTGCATTACATTTTGTCTGACATATTATACATTTGTTCCCTAAGGCTGCGCCAGTGGACTTGTGTTTTTGCCCTCCGTAGTTATTGTCAACACATATTTCCACCGCAGGCGAGGTATCGCCAATGGTATCATCACTTCTGGATCTGGAGCAGGTCTTCTTGTGCTTGCCCCTCTCATCAACTTCCTCCTGGAGACTTACTCTTTAAATGGGACAGTCCTAATCATGGCAGGAATCCTTCTGCATATGTCTGTGTTCTCTACTTTTTACTGTCCCCTTAAACGGATCATTCGACCTGATAGTTGTGACCATGAAGATTACAGACCGCAACGTAAGGAATCACAGTCAAGTAATCTGTCAACAGAAGATTTAGCTGAGTTTTCTTTGAAGGAAACTGCTGAAAATGCTTTGGAAGAAGTTGAGAACATTGAAGAACAGAGTGCCAATCTTCGTAGGAAGGATGGTTATATTTTTAACAAAGGTGGCAAGTCATCTATATCAAGTGACTTGAACTCTGAAGCTGGTGAGCCTGGGGATGTCACAGAGTTAAAAGCAAAGTCATACAAGGAATATCTTGTATCCCTTCTAAACACAGGGGTACCTCCTCATCATATTCCATCAAATGGACCTGCTCAGTATAGCTTGAAAAAAGGTGTTAACCAGGAGAGGCCGCATAAAAGTAGTCTTTGGAGAAGTGAATACCAGCTGAACTCATCAAGCAGCACTCAGTCTCAGCACTCACCCCACCCATGCCACTCTTCAGTTCAGAATATTCCAACATGGTGTCAAGATAAGGGTAGTAGCTACATTCCTCAGAATTCAATCATGAAGCATCTCAACCAACACCAGAAGGATAGCTCCCGGCATTGTCATCATCATCATCATCATTATCATCATCAACACAAACATCATTCTCATCATGGTCTCCACCACCAGCATCCAGAATATCTTTCCATTGACCATGGGAGCAACTTTTACCTCACCGGGAGCATCTCGACTTTGATGAGTCTCCACAGTAAACATATCATCCACAGCCTTCAGGGCTCAGTTTCTACTGCATTCCATAACCAGGCTCCACCCCCCAACTCATCAGGGCTGCAAATCAGCATCATGGAAGTGCCAGCAGATTTCAGCTCTCAACCTGAAACTGAGAAATCCCTCTTGTTTGGTCGAAATAATGTTGAAAATGAACTGAGTATTAACCAAACTGAGCCTGCCAAATCATCTTTATCATTAACTAGATCAGTTGATCTGCACACATCCATAAGGTCACTAACTAAGTCTGGATACACAAGTCTTTCTGAAGTGGGAGTTGATCTATGCATGGAGGGTGAAGTTCCAGTATCTCTTCCTCCTGCAGGCTACACTTTAAAGCAGTTGTTATGCATGCCATCCTTCCATCTCTTCAGCTTGGGTGCATCCCTAATCCAGATTGGCTACTATGTGATTGGAACATTCTTGGCTGATTATGCTTATCAGAGTGGACTAACCAGCTCACATACTCCTATACTGATGGGTATACTTGGTGAGTCATTATTATCGGTATATCACCAGGTCAGAGTAAACACATTTCCTCAATGAGCAAAGTTTTTTGGAATAAAACTGTCATATGACTTGCTACAGTCTGATAAACATAGAACAGTTAATAGGTCTTCATTTCAAGAAAATCTCTACAGGAAATTTGGTTTCAAAATAATCTGAGCAGTTATCTGCAGTCCAGTCTATTAAGTGTGTAACTCATAATCCTACAAAAGTGAGAAATGATGGGTAATTTTAAGTTACAGCGTATAGTAAGGCTAACCTGTGTGAGCACCAAAGTGTTGTATGTATGGAATACATAAATCTCGTATTTTACACGTTGATGTTAGACACACAGGTGCAAAACTTCTCTTGAAAACTTGGAGAGTTGATCTTTTCTGATTTGCCACGTACATTAAATGCCAAGTGGCTGTGATTGTGCAGGCAAAGTTTAAGGAGATATTCTAAACTGGATCTGCATAAAGGCTGTCGCAAGTCTTATCTTCAATAATATTAATAAGAATATGATGCATTTAATTTGTGTCTGTAGCAAATGACAGTGAATTGCATTGTAAATGAATTGTTTGGAGAAGCTGGGAGAGTAATGCACTAAACTGCAGAACCTGTCTTAGTAAGGCATTGACAACTGAAGAGGAATATGGGTAACAAAATAAATTGCAAAATTAAAGATGAGAGAGATGTAGAGAGAACATTGGGGATTGGGTGGTGATGTGGTGAGGGGGTGGCGGAGGGTGAGAAAAGAAAGAAGAAAGAGGAAAGGATTCATAGGGTGATCAACCCATGAAAAGCAAGCCATAAAAATATTCACGGCATGAGACAAAGAGTAAATGATTGATAAATTAACAAAGTGCCAAATGAATACCAATAAATGTATCCTTAACATTACAGGTGGACTTAACATCTTCGGACGGTTGTTGTCTGGGGCACTGGCCAGTCTGAAAATTGATCCCCTGCATCTTAACAATGCATCCTTGCTGCTGGGTGGAATAGCCTGCCTTCTGGTGCCGGTTTTCACTGAATTTTGGTCTCTTTGTCTTTTCGCAGGACTGTATGGATTTTTCCTAGGTTTGTGCTATGTATAATTTGATTTAATTGCTTTGCTACATCTTGTTTTTCAAGTGCTGATAGCACCAAATTACCTTGAGCTCAAGCAGTCTATATGTAGGAATAGTTCACTGTACAAGAAATAGTGTTGTCGAACCACAACATGGGAATGCTACATTCAAGACAGGCTGAAACCTCTAAGAGCTGTTGGAACAGAGTGTGAGAACAATGTGGGGTTAAGTCTTTTAGCACCTTGAGAAGACATTGTTTATGCTGGGTCAGATTCCCTTGTGCCTGAATGAGGACTAGAGGACATATATTTATGCAGATGGTATAAAAGTGTATAAGTTAGCTCAGATATTATCACCTGGATGCAATAACGCCGTTATTCATTAGATGTAATATATTGTGTTTGTATGTATTTAAAGAGACCTGTGCCTTCGTTACACTATTAAAAAAATGGCATGACATATTGCAGGAAAGGAAATTAAACAGTGCACACTTGTACCTTGATGGTCAGAAGTCTATTACAGAGTCAATAGTCAAGTGTGAGTAACTTGATTGTGCTAAGTGAATGAATTTCTATTCAGGTTTTGCACTCCTTCAACTTGTTATGCAAAGCATGCCCGACCACATGGAACTCTTGTTGCAACACTTTCTAAACTGACTTAGACAATCACAGAAACACACTTTCAAGAGTACAGAAACAAATCATCTACATTTTCATCGTTGCACTACACTTTTGCTACTTTCTTCTTTCTCTTGCAGGTTTCTTCCCGCCATTGCAGCCACTCATCTTGGTGGAGTACTTTGGGCTAGAGTCTTTGGCTTCTGCCTTTGGATTCTTGAGCACAGTTAAGGGAGTGGCATCTATAGTTGGTGCACCACTGGCTGGCTATATTTATGATGCGACTGGAAAGTATTTTGTGTCATTTGTGTTTGCTGGAGCTACATTTGTATTGTCATCACTTGTGCACTGTTTCATGCCATGGAGCAGAAGGTGTGGTTGAAACAAAACTTTTGATACAAGTATTTTCTAAAATAATATTTTAAAAATAGTTTTGGATGATTGCTTTAAATAGAGGGTTGGTTGTATTAAGTGATTTAGTAGCAGTACATTATGTAAGTAGTTTAGTAGTATGTGGAATAAGCAGTGCTGTAGTTTCTGTGAAACGTGAATCTTAAAGGTTCCATGATCTATTCTGTAAACTGTATTGCTCTTTCAATCTTTTTTGTGCTATTGTCTTGTTTGGGTATTAAGTCAGCCATACATATCTTTGTTTGCTGTCAAGAAATGCCTCATATATAGTTTCACGTGATTTGTTTATTTGTTAAACTCTATGAAATAGCTTACATGACATTTTCAGTTGCATTTGTGTAGAGCCTTCCCTCCAGAAAAGCAGGATTGATGGCTCCCTTTTCAAAATATGCTAAATTTATAAATCAGCTGAGAATCATCAAATACTGCTTGAAATAAGCCCACCAGAAATCATTAAACCACACAGTCTGACAATGCATCTTGCTTATTTTCCTACTTGCAGTTCTCAAGTTGGTGAGCAAAAGTATTTTCTCAGAAAATGCACTCTGCACATCAAGAATGATTATATGTAGTATTAATTTAAAAGTGACATTCATGATTTTAAAGTGACTGGTGTGCTAAGCATATGTTTGAGGAAGATGCTCAAAATAAATGCAGCTTAAGGTTTGAAGTGGGTTGAATCTCATACTTAAAGATACTATACAGTAATGTATCTCTATGTTTTTAGTTTTGGTTCGATATCTCATGTTCAGGAGTGCTATGTACTTTAACCTTTATTTCCCGGGTTGTTGCTCTTAAGTGGCACTGCTGAAAGTCACTTAAAACTACTCTTATAGAATATGTTCATCCTTACAGATATTTGATATATCTCATGACCAGTGTGCAGTAATGCCATCATTCTCATTATCTTCAACAGCTCTGCCTACTACTACTGCTACTACTGCTGCTTGTGCCACTCCTCCTCCTCTACTTACAGTTCCTGCTTCTACACTGCTATACCTGTAGCAGCAGAAGAACAAAAGCATTATTCTGAAAGTTAAAAGAAGACTCAGAGTTGTTAAGTGTTAAGTGAGTTGATAAATGTGTGATTTGATTGAGGTATGCCATTTTTCAATTGTGTGCTATGCTTTGTGGCCTTGATATTGAATATTTTCGTGCATACTGGTCCAACAGTTCTGTGAACTGAATCATTTCTTGTGCTTTCTTCTTGTTAATGAGTCACAGAACCTGGAAGTGTGTTAATGCCAGTAGCTTGAAATACTGCTTCTGTTATTTATAAACTGTGATTGTTCCTGCCTACTGATTTCAGGTACTGGTAGTAAAATTGTGCTCTTTGATGTTGATATTAATGAGCTTGTTTTGTTAAATTATTTTCATATTTTTTCCAATAAAAGTAAACATATATTGCAACATCAGACTATTATCTTCATGTTTTTATCATAACCATTTCCAACTTTCACAGAACTTCGTTTTATATTATAAGCAATACCTTCACATTAAGTATATGACAGAAAATGAGATATAACATATAGTAATATATTTAAATACCTGATGGTTTCTACTGGAGGGTCTGGTTCAAATTAAGAAAAGTCGTGTCTTATTAAACCCTATTTTGATCTCGCAAGTTCCTATTCCTATTTGTACCCCGTGGGGCCTATGAGACCCAGACATCAAATAGAGAAAAACTTGACACCCCCGACTTGTTCCTCGTGAGGCCTGTGAGACCCAGACTTCTCAGAGAGAGAAAACCTCGACAACCCCCGATTTGTTTCTCGTGAGGCCTCTCAGACCCAGAGGCTGACGATACTAGCGATGTGCGAGTACACATGTTCTTCCTATATATGTCCTTTGGTCTGTTTACTTTGCTGAATGTATCAATAACCCGATATATTATAATCGATACTTTCGGATATGGCATCAACACTACATATAAAGCTGTATGTCTTGCCCAGTGGTCAGTGTGCCCTCGGTCAGTCATTGTAAGAGAGTGAGCAGTCCGTCCGTGCTAACTGAGCTCGCTGAAGAAGCCTGGTGTCCTGTTTTGGTCATTTTGGTCTGCCTGTTTCTCATTGTTGCAGCAAGAGGTAAATAAAGCTCAGTTTCTTAGCCTTGCAACTTTGTTGTTGCAAATTGTGTACCATATAATGCTAATGACTTAAAATTCTCTCGTTTGTTCGTAGAGTTATTCTTCAACTGATTTTGGCACTGAGACTGACAATTATATGAAGTGTTCACTCGCAAAAGTGTACTTTCTGGACAGGGCACTGCAGTTTGCGAAGATGTCGCAGGAAATTATTCTCAATTAAGTGTGCTAATTAAAGTCTGCAGATTAAAGGGTAGTTTCGGGCAAAAAAAAAAAATAGTAGAGCCAAAATGTTGTTTTAAAATTGAGATTCTTTTTTTAAGAATGTTGGCAAGTATACCATTTTGAATCTTGTGTCATTTCTTAGATAAGGCCATATTTATTAACTCCACACTGTTGCATCCACGCCTGGTGGAGTGATGCCGGTATACTTCTCCGTGCACATGGGTGCGTGGTTCATGTGTAGAAAGCATTATGTGGTAAGAAAGGAACAAAGAAAGAGAGAGAGCGAATGAGACAATCAAAAGCGATCAAATATGACTCAAGTGTTAGTTCCAGTTCAGTTATGTTATTTTACTCCTTTTTGATGGTCTCCTGTAGGCAAACATCAAAATGACTACGAAACACAGACGAAGCAATGAAAAACGGCAGATGAGTGATTTCCCCTCATCCATTCCCCTACTTCGAATGGGGTCAGGCGTGTTATTGTAGGTATGAAGATGCCAATGTATTTTTCACTGTTGGCTATATTAGGTTTTACACCTCTCATTAACTTATCCTGGGGTGCCCTTTCAAAATACTTTCCAAATACATGTTGTTTAGCTCTTCCTCCAAATTTTGACACAAAGAAAAATGCACCTGAACCAGTTAGATTTTGAGAACTTAGGCAGTGAAGCAGACAACCTAATATTTTAGGCCTTTTCACTCAGTAAACAGAGTAACCTTACTTACCTAGCAACAACCACAAAATTTATACCTGAGTGACTAAACCTCACCTATTCAGAGTCTACACATATATTTGCACTTATCCAAGTCTTTGAAATTAAAATCCAACCCCCTCCCCCCCTCCCCATGGCCAATTTTCTGATTTTATAGGGACTATTTAAAATTGCATATCAAAATGCCAGGTGCTATTGGCATCTTCATACCTGAAAGCTAAGGCTTCAGTGTTGTCTCGGTGCTGCTATCAAAGGCTAGATCTTGATGCAGATCAAGTGTAGATCTAGATTTAGATCTACATGTAGTTTATATCTAGACCCTACTAACAACAACAACAACAATAAAAAGAATAACAAGTTTTGAAGCTTTAGGACAATGTCCATGTTAGTACAAGAGTATTGACTGTCACAGTGTGATGACAGACATAGAATCGGCTTCTGATCATGTCGCACAGTGAACCGAGGCAAAAACAAGAAGCAATTCTAGACGAAGAATCTGACAAAAACTTGTTGCTGGAAGAGTAAACCTACAGATGATAATATTCATACTTGATTATTTAATGCATGACTTGTGTGTTTTTGCTCTTTTGTTGGTTTTTTTTACATTTTATTTGCCTCTGTTCAGTGGACAGACATAGGTCTCAGAGGTCCATTCCATGTCTGATCTACAATAACAATAAAAAAAACCTCGCGCCTGAATATGGACATATATTATAGATGCACACATCATTTTACACTCTCCATGTATTGCTTTTTAAACAAGTCTACAAGTCATGCTTTTAATTACTCCTGAGTACCATGACTGGAAAGGTGGTAAAACCACATGTACATATTAATTATGTATAGCAAACACCACTTGCAAGTCGGTGCATTATTTCGTTCTGTCTCTTCTGAATAAGTCACAGCCATTGTAGCTTGCCTAAAGACTGAAACTTCATTGCTAAAGAAGGTTTGTGGCTTCCCATTTTATCAGTTGCAGGAACTAGACGAACGTAGCCCTGAAGATGTGCTGAAAGATGTGCTGGAAGGCATAATGTGAACAAGATACAAAAAAAAAAAGAAATCAACTTTGTTTTTTTTAAAAATAAGTCACATAAAATCAAATCGTCAGGTCTTATAAGTAGTTTAGGTAAAATTGATTTGATACAAAAAGTAACAACGTTCATGTAGTAAAAGACGACAATATAATAGTTTGAAAAATTATATGAAAATGACAGCACATCAAAATGACGCTTAACATTTAGATCAAAATGGCTAATGTTTCTCTTGGTTTTAAGCAATGGCAATCATATAAACTCTGCAGATAGGTGGATTTAATAGTCACAACCCTAGTCTTGATGAATCCCCTCCCTACCCTCACCCCAACCTCCTTCCCCACTCCTCCTCCCCCCTCCCCCACCNCCACCCTCTATTTTTAAAAAAATATTCGTTGGCACCTGCTGTGAAATTGTAAGTGCTAAATATGCCATACTCGTCAGGATTCCCATACATATTTTGAAATGTCCTGAAGATCAGTATGGACTTTCCAAGAGAGACCATCCACCGAATCATTTTCTTATTTCTTTCGAGCTTCTAGTTTGATCCACAATCCTTCCTGGGCTTGAAGCTGGAAATGGCACAGTGTCACCGGATACACTGACTTGGAGCTCCTGATGGGAGTCATTTGCTGCAAGATGGCGGCGAGGCCTATTTTTAGTTCCAACAAAGCCAAGCGCATCCCGATGCAGTTCCGAGGACCCTGGATGAGCATTAGAAAATGTGACACTTGATAGACTGAGATTCAAACATTAGCATATTATGGTGTCAGGTGGTAATTAATTGTTGCTTCATCAGTAACAGTAGTTATACACAAATTATTAATCTGCAAGTCACCATTTTTATTGTCGTAGCGCTTGCCTCGACATAATTTGAATAAGTACGAGTATCACTATATAAAGCGCTCATGAAATTTTTAATCATCAACTACATATTAATATAGAGCTAGATCGAGTCATTTTTTTTTAAATCACAGACTACATATTATTATAGAGCTAGACTAAGCCAATTTTTTTTTTTAAGCACGGACTACACATTATTATAAAACTAGATCGAGACTTTTTTTTAAAAACATAACACATGCGTGCCTCTAACTTTCGATGAGCATGCAGGGGCGGTCACTTCTTTGATGCATTTGGTCTGTTAGACTTAGGATGCTCCCCTCTCAGGCATCACAGTCACTTACCTGGCCGAACGGCAAGTGAGCATATGGGTGACGCCTTTCTTTGTTCTCTGGTGTGAAACGCTCTGGGTCAAACTTTTCAGGGTCCGGCCAGTGGTTGGCATCATGATGAATAGCATACTGGTGAGGAAACGGACAACGCGTTTGTGAATGTGTGAACAATTTGGGGATTCTTTGTTACAGAAGAACACTAACAATACTTTTACTCCATCATATACGAATATACATAGAAAGGGCCGTTTGCTATACTCCTACGCTTCAGTACTTATTTATTTTAGGTTAACACTGTGCTGGGCTTATGTGAACACTACCAATCTTACTTCTACAAAGGAGGGTTTTACTATACATGTGAACACTACCAATCTTACTTCTACAAAGGAGGGTTTTACTATACCCTGACTGATGTGATGTCGATAAAACTTAGTTTTAATCTTTAAGTATTGTGCAACTAATCACTCACAATAGGGAACGCAACCACCATGCCCTTTGGAATATAGATCCCTTGTATGTCCACGTCAGCGTTACAGACTCTGTCGATGAGGAATCCAGGGGGAAACAGCCGTATTGACTCGTTGATACACATGTCCAGATATGTCAAGGTCTGTGGCGAGAATCAGAGTGTGGTGGAGAAATGATAGTTTGATATCACAGTAAGAAGAGTGTATTTCATCCCTATTAATGCATCATCATCCGTATCACTCACCACATTATGAGCTTATATTCCTGTTTCAAAGCCCGTTCGCTATGACTTCACACACATTCACAAATCAGGCCAAGAGCATTGATCGTTCGTCGTGGAAGCTAACCAATTTTAGCCATTTAATCCATATTTTGCAGGTTATGGAAAGTTATTCATTTTGCATGGTCAGGCTGACTCAAAAATGTGTGCAAAATATTTTTTCATGAGACATTTCTGCATTAAAATAAAAAAATTCTGACACAGCCGAAACTGTTCTGACTCGTCTATTTCAAGACTATTACAGTGTACGCCAGATGGAGAACAAGAAACACAGAGCGATGTCATCTGCCTATTTTTATAATAGTTGTCCATCCTCTGGGTACTCAGCGAATGATATCTGGATGGTAGGCGAAAAATGAGACGCAAACAACGAGGTTTGTAATCATTCATTCATTCAGCCAGCCAATCATTTATTCCTTCATATATTCGTCCATCTGTTCATTCGGTCATGCACGTCTTCATTCGTTCATTCTTCCTTTCAAAGTCTGTATTGGGCTCTGGGCCAATAACACAACTTCAATACAAAATACTTTAAATCAAAGAAAGTGAAGACGAAGCTACCTGAACACTGTCGTAGGTTGGGAAAGCCCCACGCAGCTTTTCGTCTAATTCCGCTTGCGCTTTCATGCAGCACTCAGGGTTCAAAGCCAGCAGGAACAGGGTGAAGGACATCACGGAAGACACTGTGTCAAATCCAGCCAGGATGAATAATAACGCTTGGCCCTTTTCATGATAATGAAAATTCATAACAAAAGTGACTGTAAAAAGAACTTTAACAAACTGCCACTACAAAATTGTCCGCCTTTCCGTGTCTCTGTGCTGTATACTCAGTGCCGTTGCTTCAGATCAAACGCTTTCAATTAAATATATTTGTTTCAGTGAGCTCCAGAGGTCTCAAAATTTGACACAGAGACATTAGACTTATTTCATTTTCCTTTGTGACATATTTGATTCAATATGTTTGATGACGATTTCAAAAAAAGTTTTGTATAAAACTATATAAAAACATTGCTGCAGAAATTGAGCCCGAAAACGTTACTGTTCTATGGTATAGTTGACATCACAAGCAACTGGTTACGGGCCATTAATTGAATCTACCCTCACCTTTTCACAATAACATGTGCAGTTAAAACTCCTTAGGTGCGCGCTTCAGATCGGTTACTATACTCGTATCTCTAGTTAATAAAAATAAACTTTAAAGTAATGCCCCTCTTCTTCAGTTGTCTGTATTTGCCTCTTCCCCAAAACATATCTCTTTCCGCATTCGAATGCTCAAAGAAGGTGCGAGGCCAGATTTCCACCATTTTGATCAACAATGTTTGCCACAAAATTCCTCACTTACCTACCATATAGACTTGCACTAGATCTAAAGAGGTTACGGATGAATTATTTTTTATCAACTGCTAGGAAACGCAATCACTGGTTGTATGCATGTGGGCCAAGTTCAAAGAAACAATGTGGCGAATGAAAGAAATATACAAAAGAAATCACCCCCCCCCCCAAAAAATGTNCCCCCCCCCCAAAAAAAAAAAATGTCGAGAGGAGAAACCTACACAAAGTAAGGTGGATTTACTTCGTTTCATTTCTCTGATGCATTATTTGCCTTCATAAGTCAGTGAAATTATGGCTACGTTTCTTTGGACCCTTTAATTTGCTCAAAAGGCACTCTACACCTCTTTCTTCAGAAAGGAGAGATCAGGGGTATGTTATTGGTTGATACCTGCCAGTCACTGTGAAAAAAAGATGCACACCTGCCAGAGATTTGATAGAGATGGCACGTCGTAAGGATCACCGGAAGTGAAAGCTCGGCAAGATGGTGGCAGCCATCTATAGTTTCAAATTTGTAAGTGAAACGTCTTATCAACGGTCTTGTGTTAGAGAAGAATGTGGCAGGAAAACGGTGGCATGTATGCTAAGGAATGAGGCAAAGCTATAAATATAGCAAACACCACTCGCTAGTCAGTGCATTATTTTCTGCCTCTTCCGCATTAGCCACAGCCCGCCATGGGACTGATATTTCCTTTGCTAAGGAAGTGGTGTAACTTGGCACTTCGTCAAAGTGCAGGGACCAAGCAAACACAGCTCATATCTTACTGGGTTTACTTTAAACGTACTCTTAATCCATTTTACCCTAATTAACCCATTACAATATTAATAAAACGAATTTGATGACAGATCTTACATGACATTGGCGATCTCGGTCATTCTTTTGTAACTCTTTGCCATGGGGAGATTGAACAGCCTTACAAGGAAAAGTCAGAAATGGTTACACTATAATTCATCATGTGCTTTAGACTTTATTTCGTGAATTTATCTCAGATTAGACGCTATTCATCGCGCCCCCTCCCTCCCCCATCCACCACCTATGCGTTCTGTTTCTCAAGCAGTAGTCTGTTCAATCGGCAATTAGTCATCTTTGCCTTGGAATATGAAGTGCATACCTGCAGATCGTTGTAAGATAGAGTTTTCTTTCCCCAGCTTGTCTTCAGAGCTTTCTCTTCTTCCTTAGACAAGTTGTCATTTTCATCCACATCACCCTGCTCAGCCTCCATCATCAGCTGAAGAAAATCGTGTCTCTGATGTGCTTCTTTCATGTCCTGCATAATCAGAGTTAATACAGTGAAGAAGTCTATGCATGCTGTTGTTAGAAAGGAAATGATAAAAAGCTTAATAAATAACAAGGTAAACGATTTAAAGGTAGATCTTAAGTCATTAAGATGTCCATGTTGATAGATTTTCGATTTTTGCCTTGTGAGAAGATTGGTAGGATGGGCCTTTAACCTGTGTCTGTCCAATGAACAGAGGCAAATAAAATAAAATTACCAACAAAAAAAAATGCAGGTTAACGAAACATAGTCGATCTTCGCATAGGACCGACCACATTTACATAATATGACGTATATATAGTCAGCCTGGCCGGTTATATGCGAAGACCGTCGATATTTAACAGCCATGGTATGTACATTAAAATTCCTTAAATAGTTACTGTAAATGTGAATTTGATCTGTTGTAGATGAATGAATGAATGAATGAATGAATGAATGAAGCTACCCACGCGCTTTCTGTTCTCCATTGTAAAGTCAACAAATTTCCTAAAGAATTCTGTCGTGCCGTTAGGAAAAGTCCCAATTCCAAGTAACCGGAATACACGCCACATGAACGGCAACAGCACATTTAGGGAAATGAAACGTCCAACAGAGTTCATCATAGCCTTTGCGTGAAACACGAACTGGTTTTTTTCATCCTGCAAATGACAAAAAAAAATAATAACGTATATAATCATATTCCAAGCTCATTTCGGATGGTAGGTTGGTAAAATCTATTTGGCGTTATTTATAGTCTAGATGCCCTTCTCGGTCCTTCCAAGCAACCAAAAAAAAATAGGCTAACTCAATCTATTTTTCTTTCTTGACGAATGTTATAAAATTTGTGCACTCATTTTGGAAAAAGCCTACTCAAAAGTAGGCGCATGTCACAAGTGCCAACATTTCCTACCCACAGTGAAATATAATGTTGGTTATATGTTAAGGCCATCTTGGATTCTGAAAAAGGCAAGCGGCTGACATGCGGCCATCCAGACTTAAACTGAAAAGGGTACTATGAACTACTCAAAAATGCGAAGAAATGCTTGTTAACAGACAGTGGAAGGCTATGTGTCTGCCACTGCACTCATAATTATTATGCGATTGAGGACATTTCAGGTTAATGCCAAGTACATCGTTTTTCACCCCAGAAAGTTCTCCCAACCAATGAAGATCACTGACACAGTGCATGGATGGCTTGCAGTTAAGATCTAGTTTGGTCTTCAAGGAAGTGATCACAATGGCATTCTCTCTACAATGTCAATCATTACAAACATTTTTGTGGTCCTAAAGGGCAATGAAGCATTCTCAAGAGAAGAACACCGTGCAGCGAGTCAAACTTGTTAATATTCCAGCAAAATAGTCGACATCATCTTTCAATTTCATAAAGCCCCTGTAAATCTGAAATCTAGGGACTGTGCAAAGTGACGTGATTGTGAGGCAAGAACACGATTGTCACCTGTGAGAAAGAGATAAAGTATCGCCCCCAGCAATCCGGCCCGTGTCACACTCTGTCATATCTCACTCATAATATTTTATATGTATATATATAAACAGGCGGGACTAGACGGTCAACCATTGTCTGGGAATCTCCTGAGCTGTGTCCATTGCTGTGCTGAACAATAGATGAAAGGAGTTAGTACACACATAAACTTCAAATCTGATAGTCCAGTGAGGGCGATGTTTTGTGATATCAATTGGTCGAAGAGTTAGCTAACTGAACACCGGGAAGAGTAAGCACCTTTTTGCGCCTCACCTAGAACTACACCCTTGTTCAACTTGCGCAGGATTGCCAGCCTGAAGTCATAGAGTTATTGAGACTGCAACCCCTACCTTTCCACCGGTCGACATATTCTGAAGCACACCAGCGTCTGTACAATTCTGGAGGTCTGGGTCACCTAAGATTTGCTTACTCTGGTAACTGGGAAGCAAAATTTTTCCGTCCATTGAGCCACTGGTACTGTGAAAAGAAATTCTTAACCTCAAACCAAGCATAGTTGTCCTAAGCCTCTTGCGGCTCCTGTATATATATAGGCCTACCACACTGACTTTACCTTCAAGGAGTTGATCTCTGCACCAAATCCTGTGCTGGCGATGACATCCATGGTGAAGCAGGAAAGCACGTGCTTGAGCTCCAGCTGCTCGTTCCTCTCTTGTTTCTCTCTGAGGTTCTCCAGTAGGATTTTGGTGTTTCGCTCCACGTGTTTGTACATTCTCTTGAGCTTTCCTGTGCTGAACGTGGGGCTGACGGTGCTTCGAACATTTTTCCAGTGGTCATCTGGATGGGGAGGGATAGGTAACATTGATGGCTTAATTCACTAATGAATTATATTGTCAACAGTGGCGGATTTAGGCGTGGACACGACGGGCACCTGTCCAGGGCCTATAGAAAGACGAGAAACAGTATGCAGAGGGGACAAATTGGAAGTAAGAGAAGGAGGGATGACGAGAAGGGAAAAGTAGGTCGGAACCGGATGACTGTTCAGTATTTTTGTTAACCCTATTGCTACGGCAGAATTTCAAACTCTGAGGGCCCTTACCTTACACGTGCCCAGGGTCTCGTGGACCGCCCCTATTTATCGATGATGCTATTGATAATGAGGAGGATGGCGATGGTGGCAAAATGAGGCCCATCTCGAGAAGTGCATGTCAGTTTCTAATGAAATTTCGCATCCAACAGGATGAAATTTGAAATTGATGAGGAGAATGGTGAACAAGAAGTAGATGATGGTGATATGACGATGGCAACAATGGGATACTTTGCTTTGTTTTAATTTCAACCTCCAGCTGTTTTTACTTTCGCCTTCTCGTTCCGGTGCTGGATCTTTTTCAAACTTTTAAAATCTTCTGTTTATGTGGTTGATTTTATTCCGCATTCATTTATGTTTGTCTTATACACGATAGCCTTCGAGGAGAAAAGTATAGCTCTATTCATAAAAAAGATTGTTAGCTATACACTTTTCATGAAAAGTATTGGGGAAAAAGCTGTAAGTTTTAAAAGCTCCCTTTTTGTGTTTATTTATTTGTTTGTTTGACTATAATGATGATGATGATAATAACAACGACGACGATTGCGATGATGATGATGATGATGATGATGATACTGTTCGTGTTTCTCGTGACGACTCATTCTCGTATAAACACACAAATAAGGAGCTTTCCTCAAACCTGTGAAATATGAATTTCATTCAGTCTAAGCTCTAGTTCCACGGGCATTTATTTGCACAACCGATTTTGACTAGGGAGAGTAAACATGATTATAATGATGAGGACGACTTCAGATTTTGTAATGATAACCATAAATGACTGGCGATAACGATGCACCGCGAAATAGGGACTGTTATGTCATAACTTCCGGTCTTCCGTCACTTGAGGAAACCTCTGAGAGAGTAACGACTATGTTTTCACTGTATCTGAAGGGAGAATTAACATAGGCAGACTTAAAATAATGACATGAAACAGACTTCCAGCGACACTATAAACAAACAAGTCTGCCATGGCAGAGAACATAGTCTCACAGTGTAATTTTTTTCCAGCTACATTTCGATTAAAGAGAATCTATGCACGTTCAAACAATCATCAGCGTGAAGTATTGTATTCTTTTATGTTCCCTGAAAAAGGACACTGTTCCGAAAATTTGGAACTTTTATTAAAGTTTTCATGCCACAGTCTTGAGAGTTTTTATACTGTATTTTTTGAAAAAAAAGTGAAGTATTGTATGGTTATTATCCAAGACAATGGTGTAAGCAGTCGCCATTTCACTGCGAATATTACTTTGGCCTTTCAGCATGATCTCAACCTGGACAAAATCACCAGGCCCAGCTTGCATATGAAAAAATTAGGACACAGTCCAAAAATGCGCAATATTGTTATGATAAACAAAACTGCATCATCTGCTTGGCTTCATCCAGTCATTACCTACTTTCGGATTTAGAGTACCACTTCCGTGAAGGAAGTTATGCTCGATCAAGTGCTGCGCGGTTTAGATAGCGCACATCACACCTCACAGCAGAGGGATAAATGGTCGCAGAATCATCGCCGGTGGTGACTATGGCAATTGTCAGTAACGATGAGGA
>JAWQUT010000031.1:3434037-3445885 GCA_033807755.1 Ellobium chinense
CAAGTTTTCAAAGTCAGTATAGAATCTCTCTGTTCAAATTCTGATAAAATGTAACCGTATGTTATTCAGCTTTGTCATAAGCTGAACAAAGTCAATAGAACTACAGGTCTGTGTAGAACCATTTGCAACAGGTGAATATTCAGGATTTTTGTAGTGTACAAAATCTCTCTTTTTGAAATTGGCTTAGATCTGATTCTAAAATTAATTGTATGCTACAGGTAATGCAAATTTGTCATAAATCAAATTATAGGTTATAGAACTAAAGATCCATGTAGAACAATCTGCAAATATCTTTGTGGAACCACCAGCATGAATGAGATTCAGGAATTAAAATAGTTTTATTTTATAAAATCCCTCTCCATTGAAATAATGCAGTTTTGACAAACTCACCACTCACTCAGAGAAGAAAGTGGGGAGGAAAGCAATGGGCATTTGAGTTTGAAACCTTTTACAGCTGGCCCAGAATTGTGCTAAAATGTAGTGTGACACGTGACACCTATTTGCTTGGAGGTCTAGTAAAACGTAAGAAAACAACAACAACAATAACAACAAGCCCCGATTTCAACTTTCATCTATTCTGTCTGTTTCTCAGGATTATATTACTTTGTAGATCTGTGGATGTTAGCCTCATTGCTTGAGGTCTCAAACCTAAGATTTAAGATGCTGGCCCGCACAGCAAGTTCATAGTATAATTGACATTATCATTTATTACTTGTCTGTCTAGTATTCGTTTTCATTACAATTTCCACCAGTTGCTGCCACATCAAAGCATCATTTGGTATAATTTCACGTATTACGACATCACTGGAAAGCATTGTAGCTAAGCGATACTAACAATACTAAGGGGACATGATTATTTCCAGGGATGTAAGTAGGCCCTAAAAAAATTAACTGAAAATTTAGCGGCAGCGTGCGGCCATGAAGAAACCAAATGTCTATGCATGTGTTTATCACGACTATCTTGCATTATCCAGTAGTAGTACCACAACACTAATAGAAGTGGTCAGAACTCAGAAGNCAGAGCATAAATGCCGCTGTAAAAACTCATCATCAAATACGATATCATCTATGTCATCAGTGTGGTGATCATTATGAGCTGAAGCACTGCAATCCGTTAAGACGTGTTCGTTCTAGTGTTGTATAACCACGTCTTGCCTATGTAGGGTGCAGGCATGTCTGATATTTATGAGTGAATCATCAAAAGAAGTTCCTGACAGGAATAACAGGGATGTAAGTAGGCCCTAAAAAAATTAATTGAAAATTTAGCGGCAGCGTGCGGCCATGAAGAAACCAAATGTCTATGCATGTGTTTATCACGACTATCTTGCATTATCCAGTAGTAGTACCACAACACTAATAGATGTGGTCAGAACTCAGAAGAGACACAGCAATAAGAATGTATTTACAGTACTTAGTCTACTTATGGTTGACAGCACATGCTTATGATCTTGCCTGGTGGTTGCAGGCTTTTTTTAACATTTTCTTCACAAAGAAAGTCCTAATGTCCTTTGTGCAAGGCTATTTCGTTGTGGAGGCAAAAATTGGAGGTTTCATTTTCAATGAGAATATCCAGAAGTGTCTGCCTTTCTTCTAATAGTTGCTAGAGCAGAGGATGGTGATGCAACTTCTAAGTTAAGTGATGATAAATTATGTTCTGAGATTTCAATGTCACAAGTGTGTGCCTCAACAGATTTTATGTCGATCAAATCGCGTTTAAACTTCGAGACAAAAGTGACCATGTTCACTCCGCTTCTCTCAAATGTGCTTGGCCTATACAAAAAACATAAAGGTTAACCGGAACAGCAAGCTAGCGATTACTTCCGGTTGACGTTATTATAAACGTACCTAAATGGTTTCGCCAAATTCGACTTTCAATTATTTCCTCGCCCGTGAGAAACATTTTCTGTTCCTGCTGTCGGTCCAACGGACTGGAATCGCGCCGACGGTGAAATTAACGGATGTAACGGAAATTAACGGGAAACTTACATCCCTGTATTTCCAAGGACATAACTCCTTCAGTAGAATCCCCTATAGACTACTGCATGCGGCTTTGAAAAAAAAATATCAAATATAACACACAGGTTCTATGTCTTCTTACAGCAAATCTTTGCTGCTATGGCTACACCGTATGTTGCTTTGTACTTTACTTCTACAATGTCATGGCTAACTTTGGTCTATAATAATGCTGTTCATTGCCTGCTATATGTGAGCATTATCAGAAATTATTTGCCATCTTATGAGAAAAAGGCACTGATTTATAGTGCATTTCTCTCTTTTTGTCGTAAGATGGCAGATATAACAATTCATATAATAATGTATGAAGCAGAAATACTACATGCATTTTAATTCATTTCTCGACAGTTGCTGTTGCTACACAGCTTACAGATAGCTGGCCAGGTGGTGTTGGGACAATATCAAGAGGCATGTGCGGGGCCCTTTGCCATGATGTGCTGTTGAAGTTGTAAGAGTCACATTTCCTAGCCCGGATGACAGTCAGTGCTGAGGAAGATTGAACCTTGACAGATGCGAGACCGATAGCTGTTGCTTTGTCAGGAGAGACATACTGGCTGCATAGTGGGGGTGGCAAATTGATCGAGAACTTGGAGTGCTGCACTACCTGCTGTCCCTTTCTCAAGCATCTTATGAACCTATCCTGCAATAAAAATGTCAAACATCTGTGATTGCTATTACTCTGTGTCTGTAATTTTTTTTTTTTTTTAGTTTTGTTATGGACATTTGTTGTTTGGACTAAGAGTGAACAGTATACTCGCACACATTTATTACCAAACTCAGGACACTGTTTCCCACTGAGCACATTTCATCAACTTACCCAATTTAATCATCAGCCTCAACTCGCAAAATTATTCGGAGAACTCATTTTTATATAATAGAATTTTATAATAATTTTTTATGAGAGTCAAACAGAGATTAGTTCATTCAGTTATAGTGGAACTGTTACATTTACCAGATATATATAGCCTAGCCATTTCAGCATCCTCAATGTCCAAACTACGGGCACACTCAATCTCTTATGCTCAAGGCACTTTGTGCACCATCCCATTTATAACAAAAGTTCCTCAGAGATAACACCTTCATGCATAGAGAAAGTACATGTATACTTAATATCAAGGTCCAACTGAATAATGATAGAATAATGCAGAACATATACTTCAAACTTCATAACATGGGATACTTAGTAAAACAGTACTTAATGCTGAGGTTCCACTACAGTCACATGATAAATTTCAAATGTAGTCTTGTGCAGAGAAATAAACCCTACTAAATACATGCCACCACCCATAAATAATGCTGTCGGAGCCCTTTTACGATTTTAAGGACACAACAGTATTATTTCTGGGCAACATATGACCATAGATTTCTTACCATAGGTGCGTTACAGTGGGCCTGCCCTGTTTCTATTCCGCCTTTCTCCAGACGCTTGTACTCCTCCAGATCTTGTTTCTTTTCTTGGTGGCTGGCTCGTCATTACATGCTGTAATTTCACAGAAGAAAAGCAAGGTTTAGGCACTAGAAACAAGAGATGTGACAGCCACAGAACAGTGTTAGGCCCACTTTGACAGAGATCCACGAAAATTCTACTGATAATTGATATATAAAAACTTGTCAAATGAAAGCCATACATGAGGACTAAGCCATTGAAATCAAATTTCTGACTCCCTGCCTTTTATCACGGAGGTATGCTACTCATTGTTCAGAAAATGCTCGGACCTTGCTACTTTTTCATTCAGTCATGATATATATTTCATGAATGTGCAGGAATTCAACATGTTCAAGGCATACTCTTATGAATCACAATAACAGAAAAGAAAAAGGAGACTAAAACCAGAAATATTCTTGGACAATGATTTTTTTACCAGACAGTATCATGCAAAGTAGCAGGTAAAACTGTTTTTCCCTTCCAGATTGTTCTTGCAAAAACAGACTGAACCATGTTAAGCCGAATAACAAAGAGGTTTTGCTCAAAGGATTTTCAAAATTTTGAGGATAAAAACAAATAGACTAATTAGTCTATAATTCATTAATGCAATTTAGGTCAACACTCGGGTGACTGCACCCAGTGCCAGTAACAAAGTCTGGTTACATTGTTTTCTTATATTTTTGAAAGCAGGCTACCAATGCATTGTCACATTCCTCAAGTAACACTGTTACCGTGGCGTTAGTGTAACACTTTTATCCCCTCTTAGCATTGTTTATGGCATTTATTGTAACATGATAATATAAGTTTACCAAGGTCTATACTAACAATGCATGAAATAGTTTTCTCAGCAAAAAAAAACTGCAGATAACAGATCCCTTTACATGTACTGTCGAATATACACTGTAACCACATACCCATTCTGTAGCACTAATCGCCTCACTTTTTCACTCTTCTGCCCATGTGGCTATCGCTGAAGAATGTCCAGCCCGATCGATTTCAGTTTCACTGTTTTCCACCGTAACAACTATGGATCCTTTGAATTTTGTAAACCTAGTCTAGTATGTCCAACTAACTTTAGTTCAACTGAAGGACAAAATCCTCATACAGTATACATGAAACCAGAATTAATCTAGATCTAAATCTGCTCCAAGCACTCTGCTAATCTTGACTAGAATGGGGCCTCAGCTAGTCAAGACTAGTCTGAATCTTTATAGATCATCTACACTGATACTGTCACTGATAAAATGACAGACCAGTCACGTGACGGTCCTAACTAGACTATCTAGATTAGATCTTGATCTAAACTCTAGATAAAGTTATCTCAGATTCTTTTAGTTTTTATCTGACAATAATCATGAAACAGATCAAATTAAAATAATATTACATGTATTAGCCTACCCGTCAGTGCTCTCTCCTGTATGGTACTGTATCACTGTATCGTATGTTTCTCTTTCCTCTGGTCTCCTCCTCTTTGTTGGTATCATGGATGTCTGCGGGTGAATGCGACATATCCTTTCATTATCAGCCTAAATCCAAAGATTGGACTTTCCATGCTGAAACCGTTCATAGCTGCAGACAGACACACTGTCGATTCGATAATTCGCAAAATACAGTATCCTGGACTGGTCTGGTGTAAGATCCGCGTGAGTCTACCGCAGCTGCCGAATCCACAGCTGTCTCTGAGTCTGATGGAATCCCGTGAAGCGTAAATAATTCCTGCTTTAGTCTTTTGTCGTGTTGTTGCAGCCACCAACAATGCAGGATGTAACCACATGTCGCTTTGTTCGAAGAGAAATCAAATGCAACAACCCGTTCGTCGTTACGATCGACCAGGGAACCCTAGACTAGCCTAGTCTATCTGGTGTTTATGTTTGTAGTGATCAGCCAGGTTTCAGTTCCGGAACTTTAGCCAAAAAAGTAGGCCAACTTTATTTTTGACATGTGAGAGAGCAAAAATAATGATATCATCGTCATTTTTGCCCTCGCATTGCAATTAAGTCAATACTCACGATCTATTCAAATAAATTCTGAAGATGAAGCAATATTTTAGGCAAATATATGCAAGTTACAGTCAATAGAACACTGAAGTTTTTCTAAAACGTCCAAGTGGCATAGTGGTTACATCTTTAGAAATGGCATTGTTTCCGATGCTGAATGAAAGGAATTTATCATAGTTTGATTAGTATACAAACTTTAAATCAATATGAAGCCAATACTATGTCAGAATATTTTCCATTTCAATTATACATTGCTGTGGGCTCTTCTTTCGTACACCCGCCGACTCAAGGCGTGAAGAAAACAATTATTTTGGCCGTTCCCACAAATCCGTCACTTCCTGTTTACTCTCGATTTCGGATTTCAAATTTTTTTCTCCGCAGACCTCGCAGAATGACACAAAATCGCTATTTTAGACAGGATGCACGCATTTCAGTGTTGCCATCCGAAATTTTGATTACTGCAATCAGATGTAGTAAGGCACGACCAATAATTTGAGGGGCATTTGCTGTTTGGCGATAAATACCCTTTAAAAGTTCTATGGGTAGATGACATATACACGACATAGATGACAAGGATGATGACGACGACAATCAAAACGAAGATCATCCAGGACAGATCCATAGTGTCAAAGTCTGGAGGAAAAAAACAGCAGGCTTAAGTCTCAGAATGTCAGCAAAAGGCTGATTATACAGAATAATGTATGCAAATGCACGTCGTGCCTACGACGTACGTCCTGTCCTTGCAGCCTATGCACTTTAATGTCAAACTGTGGCATTGGGACAAAGTATGTGTGTTGTGTGTGTGTGTGTGTGTGTGTGTGTGTGTGTGTGTGTGTGTGTGTGTGTGCGTGTGCGTATCTGTCTGTCTGTCTGTCTGTCTGTCTGTCTGTCTGTCTGTCTGTCTGTCTGTGTTGGTTTTTTTTTGGGGGGGGAGAGGGGTTTGGGGAGATCTGCCTGTAAACTTTGGTGCAAAGTTGGCAACGCTGTACATGAAATGAGGCCTAGTTCAAACATTTAGTGCAAGGAAGGAACGGGACCGGAGGAGGACCGACGAGGTATACACAATCCTTGCCCAATAACAGAACAACTGATAATGTTCCATATCTGATAAACCAATATTTAAATAAGTTTCGTCTTTATCAGCACAGTCAGGGTACAGATAAATTGGGTAAATATATATGATGTGTCCTGAGGGTTGAGTTTCTGTATATTTGGACCTGTGCGCCTGTTTACGAGCTCGTAAGCAAAAATATGTGAATGCGACTGAACGAGAATTCGCAATCTTGTATTCGTTTCAAGTTACTCTTCTTCATCTTTCTTTGGTCATGCTAGCAGATCGTTATGGTCCATGAGTTGGGTGGTTAGCTGGAACTCTGTGATATTCCCCAATGGCTTGGCCTCATAGTCAGCTGGCAATGACCACAACCGTTCTATTAATTCTGCAGGAGAGGGCAGTTCTTACAAAACATATTATTGTTCAGGTGTTAGCACTGGCAGAAAACTGAGCTGCTTACGCCTATCTTAGGTAGGTGCTTCTTGAGCCTGCAATGTCCAGTGCTTAATCTGGTGTATTCAAGTGAATCCTTTACTAGTTTTGTGTAGTATTACCATACTTTTATGGATCTGTAAGATTAGTCATTTTTTAAGATATAACTAATTGATTATTGTTGTCCCAGACTTAGGAAGATGTTCAGATTGCTCTTAAGAATACTGGCACTGACTCCATTATTTCTTTCAATTGGGAGCTCAAGCAGCATCTTTACGATTTATATATGACGTTGTATTACAATAAACGCTTTTCAATAAAATGGTTTACTGGTCTGGTTTATTGTTTGTTCGTGTGGATTGGAGACATGGGATTGGGACAAGGGTACAATGATAGATGAAGTGACATGTCAAAATCTCCCATCATCTCTATGGTATTTCTAACAGTTCTTAGATTCTTGTTGTTGTTGTTGTTGATTTTGTTCCTAATAGTGATGTCGTATGGAAAGTATGTAGGTGGGAAGCAGGCTTAGCTGTAAGTATTTCAGATCAAAATGTGCCAATCAAATTGCAAGTAACATGATAACTTGCTATTCTCGTTAAGTCAAGATTCTTTGCCTGCTTTGTCATTTTCTTCAAGGAGACGGCAAAATAATGAAGATAGCTACGGATGCGCAAGACACAATAATGTAAATGACAAGACATACAGTATTTACATGCGGCTGTTTACCGTAGCACAATGAAAGGCATATAAATATGTCCAAAAGACGATTTACAGGTTCTCGATGCTCCGGGAATGACCCAGTTGCATATGTTGTGAAAATTATGTGACTACCCGTTTCTGATCGATGATGGGATATGTTGACTGAAGAAAATTGTCAAAACTGAGGTTTCATAAACATTGAACTTTGATGTGCTTATTTCTTGGGAGAATTGATAGGAGAAAATGACAGAATGACAGGAACTGATAACCAAGACCTTACATAATTAAAAAGCTTATACGAGAATTCTACAATGCATGTTGTCTGCTGAAAGAAGACTCCAGGAATAGAGAGGGAAAAAGAAAGTTATGCACCATGAGATTCTATATCTTCTTCCCAGCATATAATTTTACATACCCAGAGATGTTTCCTCTTGATACATCCACACGACAAAGGAAATTGTGTGTAGAAATGTGTTCTTTGAATCGCTAAGCTGTTTTCAGCTGGTGGACCACGTTATATCAAAATGTTTCAAAATGTTCCTTGAGGTTCAATCCCAAACGTTTCCGTACATTTCCATGGACCAGTACGCGTTAGATTCGGAGTTGTATTTGTGTGTGTGTGTGTGTGTGTGTGTGTGTGTGTGTGTGTGTGTGTGTGTGTGTGCATACGAGTGGTTGAGGGAGATAGGGAGGTAAGGTTCTATGTATATATAAAATAAACTTTTTATTTCCCACGAAACCACTGTGACAGGTCAATTTCAATAAGAAGGCCAAACATCACCTACTGCTAGAAACTTTGATTGTCTCCGCCAGGACTTAGTTGCATCTTGTCGTTGTCCCATTTTCTTGCAAATAAAGTTTGCGGTAACCTGCGCACTTCAGGAATACTAGCCTGACAGCGGTTTATTCCTACACACTTCTCGAACGCCCATTTGTGAACCGAGTGTTGACCTATGACCCTGATGACACCCTTTCCATAGCAGACACCAAACTTGCAGAGTTGATCGATTATCAGCGTTATTTATTGTCCTTGGAATAAGACTTCACGAGCTTCTACCATTATGAGAAAAACACACGAATTGCAGGTTAATGAGAATATGAAAGAACGTTTATTTTCAGAAAATGTGGCCACCTTCACTAGGGAAAATACCTGAAAAATGCGCCAAAATGCGTTTTACAGGAGATGCACCAAAAAAAAAAATTCGGGTTTTGCCTCACTTTATAAGTCAGTCAATTGCGCATACAGTTGCCTATCTCTTCGGAGACTGAAAAAAAGATGCCAGATAATAATCTATGTGGAAAGTTAGAGAACATTCGTTTGATACTGAAAAAGAGTTTAGAAATTCCAGAATGTGAATATGACGTAATTTGGCGTACTACTCGTATTCGGTCTTTTCCCGTAAACCGGCACTGGTATCCATTACTGCCCCACATTTTGACTTACCTGTGATACAGTAGTAGGATTTCCAAAGCGTGCAGATATCATTGACGGACGCTGAAGCTGTTGGAAGGCTTTTATGCAGCTGAGAGATGACCCCGACCGCGGTGACCTCAGCTGATAAGAGACAGTGTGTTGCAACAGGATGATGAAACTGAGCAAGCAATTTTCACGTCTTGGACTACAGAGCCCACATCATAACAGTTCAATATTGTACTAGTTAGACTTACTGTACATATAAATAAACGTATTTCACACGAACAAAGTTTGGGGAGGGGCGGGGGAATGAAGATGTGTGCAGCCCTTCTATTAGCATAACACAAAGAGATTGGCTAATTCCTCATAAAAATGTTACGTGCTTTAAACTGTTACGTCCTTTAAAAAGTTTTTAGTTCGCGTGTGAGGTAATACTGTCACCAGAACCGGCCCAAAATTTTTAACAAAACGATGTCATGTGTGTGTGTGTGTGTGTGTGTGTGTGTGTGTGTGAGAGAGAGAGAGAGAGAGAGAGAGAGAGAGAGAGAGAGAGAGAGAGAGGGGGGAGAGAAGGTGAGAAGCACCCTGTATTTAAACTTGCCATCATTTCTAAGGTTACAGTTGGTTTACTCTGTGGAAGTTCAGGACAACGACAGGACTTAATAATAGCACTTTTTGTGGATATGTCAGGGCTGGCCTGAAAACCTCATTTTAAAAACGTTGTTGAATGCCTGGGACCGATTATACCGTGCTGTAGGCTATTTGTCAGGGTAATGACGAGATGTACTGAAAATAATACAGTAACAAGAAATGAGGAACGGAGTGGAGCGGAATAGATTTACACATATGAATTTCCTAAACCATCATCACTACTGATTTTATTCTCAGGAATATTAACTCCTGAGACTATGCTTAGAGAAGAAGTCAAGAAGTATTTAACACCTGGAAGTAGCACTACCACTTCATCATCTTGATAAGTGCCCATTTTTATCAATATCATCATCGTTGTTTCATCTGCAAAACAGGAACAATAAATGAGGGAAAAGGCGCAGGGAAGAGCAAAGCAACGGAGGTGAGTTTGAGTTAGCGGCACCGGACGTTGGAACATATTTGTTCATGCAGCGATCCGACCAGCTTCTTAAATGCTTAGACCAGGTTACGTTTATGTGATGGTCTGTCGTCGCACACCAGCGTTTATCTAGCCTACTTGTAAACTAAGATTGACATGGCAGCTTTGTCACATAAGGTCATATCTACAGTGTATATAACGTCTATCGTCTACCCTTACGAACTCTCAAGGTCAGCCCCAGAGGCCCAACTGAGAGATAAAAGTACGCAATTTTAGAACGTCAACCCTTTCTGAAGCACTGTTCCGTAATTTGACCCTCCGCAAACAATCTGAATTTTGTCAACAGCCAGTGCTCAAGTTCGGGGAAGGTGCTGGATGTTAAACTGCTTTATATGCGCACCCTTCGATGAAACTGGTTCCCTCACACCTCCAGCCCTGTCGGCCTGCGACTCCCAGCGCCCATGGTCTAAGAACAGTCATGTTGTCATCATCTTTCTGCTCATGAAAAGTAACACATGCAGGGGCGAAGCGAGGATGATTCTCTTGTTAATCTTGTACTTACATCTAACTTGCTGATTGTGTGAAACCGTCAATGCTTAAAAACTGCTACCCTTCTATAAACACCGTTGCATCAAACATTATTAGCAATGTAAAAGTGCCAGTTTCATAAATCATCATAAAGATGTCATTAAGCCGCGATGGCAACAGTCAAACGCTTTACGACGAGACACTTTTGATGAAACAATATAACAAACAAACAAAAACAACAACAACAGGTAAGTAGTCTCAGAAATGGTCCCTATTAGATCCTATACAAAATAAATCATGGCTCTTTTCGTCACTAGCTCTGCAATATTTAAGTAGGCCTAAATAAGGTGCCGTCAAAGCTATCAGCCTCTGGCTGCGAAAGAAAAACAAAAAGATAAGAGAAAAACCCTGGAAGCCGTTCACGGAAAGGGTCTTGCGTAAAAAAAAAGTGGGGACATAGAGGGTAGTTTGTTTTTCCTCTGAGTTTAACCGACAACATTTTTTTTTTAATCCGTTGGATGCAATTGCCTATATTGTGCTTATGGGGAGAGCTGAATTTGTACAATGTACAGGTTTCCAGATTATCGGCGAAGAAAACTGGCTAACCTTGACAATATTGTATTGTCAATGCTTGCACTGTAAATGGCTCATAGGTGAAATAGTATGTGGGTGAGATTAGTTAAATTGTATAAGATGAATACCATAATATATTGGTAATCACAGATTCATAGATTACATGGACGCTACGCCCCTGGATACATGTAATAATAATCATCATAATTATATGAGGGTAACATCAGGATAAGAGCTATTATTTCATCACAGGGTATATATTGGGATAGGGGGAAAGGAGGGGAGGGGAGGGGAGGGGCAGACTTCTCTTCTAGAAAAGGCTCGTATTACTTTATTACATGGTCTCTCCGTGTCTGCGGCTATGCCTAAAAGAAAGATCTTCGGTCGGCTGATGAAATCGTGAATTCCACATTTTCACCCAAATTGAGTTTTTCATATAAGTCAACTCTCCAAAGTGTAATACATGTCCTCACAAAACCCTGGGTTTCTTATCTCAATCCAAAAGGGAAAATTACGCAATAAACAAAACGTGACGAAACGCCAGTCGCTGAATGTCTTCTGATGAAATCGCGAATTCCACAACGACTGGACAGGTGTGGGATTCAAGATTTCATCAGCCGCCTCAGTATAAGATTACCGG
>JAWQUT010000032.1:0-20350 GCA_033807755.1 Ellobium chinense
AACAGGGATACCGAGACACGGTCAAGTAATACAAAAAAAAGTGGATTTTAGCTCTTGTGTACTTTTGCATGTAGGTCTAGCATTACTCATTGTGCAGTGCAGTCCAGTGAACGAAAACACGATCACGCAAACGAGGCTAGCGCAACTAATGCTAGCCTAGTGTGAAGGCAATCGAAAGTAAACAATGTCTGGATTACTTTTATTGCAATGTACTGATGAAAAAGATGAGCTTGAATGCATGTAAGACATGATCTATATTTGATATACACTGTCTAAGCAGTACAGCACTGTTATGGGGCGTTTTTTGCGCTATTCCAGCTGTGCACTGTTTCTGTATCGAGCCATCCATCTTGATCAATACAAAAGTGATGAGAACTAGCATTCCTGGCCTTGGCCAACCAGGAAATTTTAAAAGCCATATAGGCCAGTCGCCGGGTTTCATATGGCAGAAGACAATCAAAGGGATTGCATTACTGAACATGGCGGCGTTTAAACTTCTTAGAAAGAAGCTCTATTATTACAGTTTATCAAAACAAGTTCCTGGGCGCACTATTGGACCATGGCTGACTACCACAGGGCATACTAGATGCCACACTGGTCAACTAAATTGGTCCCCCTCGCAGATAACAAATAAAAGGGATGACCATACTTAATTAACATGATGCACTGGCGTCCAGCATTGTTTAGACTTTACAAGGAAGCTTCTACTTCTAGATCAAAAGTGATGACAACAACAAACCGTGTTTGCTTATTTCCCTTGGTTATCTGATTTAACAGGGATCTGATATAACAGTAATAACAGGGATTTTGCTCTGGTCCCACAGTCCCTGTTATATCAGGTTTCGACTGTATACGAAAACCATAGCTATATTGGACACAGATGAAGAAAGGAGATGCATGCCTCTGAGAAAAGGACATTTGAAGGTGTAACACCAGTAATTTATCACAAAAACTGTTTGAAGAATATTTTGGAATGGCTTGTAAATACATATATGTCAATTTAGCTAATGGTGCATGTTGCACTGGGCAAATTTAATGTAATTGTCAATACAGATCCTGTTGAATTACTGAATGCAGGCTAAACATTTGTCCCTTCAGTCCATCCAATACAGGAATTTTGGACATATATACTGTACATGCCCAGCCCAATAGTGAATCCAAAAGATAAGATGTGGATAAATTACTGAATATAGTCTAATTGTTTTGTGTTCCACTACTACAGGTGTGATTTTTTTCTTTTTTTAAATACAAACCTTTTGCTCAACAGTCTTTACAGACACTCAAAGATGGCAGTGTGAAAAGTTTGCAGTTTCTTTTTGTGCTGTGTGAGATCGTTGGATTACCATAGATAAATACTTTATGATAGAAACTACTACAGTACACTAGTAATAATTGGAGGAGATTTAAATGAATGTGAAAGATCTGATGACTATTATAGACACTGTACAGGAAGAATAGCTAGATCTCCTTTTTAATGTTATTTCCTTTAGATAATAAATTAATATATCCTCTTGCATGATGCAAGTGCACCAATATTCAGCAGTAGGCCTACAAACCAACTAAAGGAGTTGCCATCTCTTAACAGGAATTTGGTAACATATAGAGCACACATTGCACCGAACAATCATGAAGATCAATACAAAATGCATGATACATGGAGAAATTACCTTACAGGATCGTTATCTAGGTCTACCTATGTTATAAATTACAAGTGTAACTCAGACCACCCACATTACAGAAAAAGTATGTATTATTATTATGTCTGCAGTTAACATAAATTTTTCAGATGAGCATGCAAAGAAATCCATACAGTACCTCTGCCACAATACTACTGTACAGTATACAGTGAAACCTCGCTATACCGCCACCCGTTATACCGCCATTCCCGCATACCGCCAGCTTTTCGCCGTGGAACGGATCTGACACCTATACAAAGTCACTAAAAATCTCGTTATACCGCCATCCGCCAACAGTTTAACTGTTACATTCATAACTTGAGTATAGTAAATATTGCTCGTTATACCGCCAACGTAAATTTAACCCCCACTCCCCACTCCCCGCCTCTACCTAAATCCGGCCAACAGACGGAACATCACTTGGCGCCACAGTCTGTGCTTGTTACTCAAACACCAATCCTACTACACACTCTTCGCTTTTTTGAAGCAAAATCCTGATAGGCCCACTGATGGGACATGCAGTGGGGAAAGGCGGGTCACAGTTCAATCTCCTCTCGCTCAATAGACCTAGAGAGTTTGCGAATGAACGTAAGCGCGCGCGAGGTGATGCTTCAACTGGTTCGCACCGGTCGCGGTGTACGATGCAAACAGCACACATTGATCTATGACGTAGGCCTAGCGCTCGTGTGATTCTCCGACTCGGATGTGTAATGTGTAGTAGTCAACTTCTTTTCTTATCATTCTCCAACTTGACACATACGCTTCCAATCCTTAGTTCTTGCTTGTTTTTAATTTTAACTCTATTGTTTTGAAGGGAGATAACTGCATTGTTTTAGACATCTTAGCCAGTCCAATGTTGGTAAATTACCTATTTCCCTTGTTCTACATGGTATTTTCGTTGTACCGCCATTCTCGTTATACCGCCATTTTTCTGTTTGCCCCTTACTTGGCGGTATAACGAGGTTTCAGTGTATGTGAGCAGTCGGGAAGTGTGTTTGGGTCACGGGTGAACACTAGGTTCGCACGTGGAAGTTAGGGACCGATTCAGGCAGTAGGTATTTAAGAATTAAATTGCTGTGAAGTTAGCGTCCCTGTAGTGTAGTGGTAACACGCTCGGACTTGCAAGCTGAGAGACCCTGGTTCGATCCCCGGCAGGGACAAAAATTTATAGAGTAGGTTTTTTCGGCCCTTCTTCTCAAAATTGATCATTCACAGTAATTTGGTAAAATCCCTGGTGATACACTTCCTTAAAATGTAACATCTGAAAAATTATCAGACTTAAGCTCACCTTCCTCCCCCTTAAATAAGAGAAAGAATACTATGCTGTATATATATAAATAATGCCTTTCCACCCGGTTACACATACTTATACAGCGGAACCCTAAAAGCACCTGAGGATGTGTTATTGTCAACCAGTAAAGTGAACCTCAAATATAATTAGCTCGGATCCAACGAAACCTCGCATTCAACAAGGGAAATGAATTTTTTTTAAACTTAATTTGTATTACACAGTATTTACAGTATCCATTTAATAAAAAACAAATCGGGGCTTTCGAATGGAACTATGCCTAAACAGGGAAGTGTGTTTAAAGTGATGATTGTGTTAACAAGAATCCACTGAATACAGAACTGAAAAGTTTGTAACAAAGATTTGGTGAGAATGCTGAGTCATTTTGATTGATTATGTAGTAGTCACCAAAATTTGGAATTCCAGGCCTGGTCTAGCCTTCCGACCAAATTTCATGCATGTGCATCAGCTGGACTGCGTTTACTTGGTCCCTGTGGCTCTCTAAAAGGACTTTCCTTGTATTCTGTGGGTGGTCTTTAGCGAAGTAGACAATCAAGGGTACATGTTTGGTTGGTGCGTACTAAACACAGTGAGAAAGAATGCACACCTGCTAGAGGTCGGTTAGAAATGTGACATCTTTTGGATCACTGGAAGAGAAAGCTTGGCAACATGGCGGCAACCATTTGTAGGTTTCAGTTTTGTTAGTAGAACATATCAATGACCTTGTGTTGGAGGAGGAGAATGTGGCAAGAATCATCTGCGATGCAAACATTCAAATGAGGTAAAAAATAACACTACATGTAAAGCAAAAACCACTTGCAAGTGAGTACATGTACATTATTTTTTTTCTCTATCCGCAATAGTTGCAGCCACCTTGGCTTGCCTAGAGATTGATACAGTGGCTTGCCCTTATGTCAAATTTAAAAGATGAAACAAACACATCACTGGTAGTCAGTGGTAGTGGTAACTCCTTAAACTACAAAGAATTTGTACAGTATTTGGTCAACAATATAGGCCTAATGTAACAACATATGACACAAGATCAATTACATGTGTCTTTATTATAAAAAAATATATATAGGCATAATAATATTGTCTTGTTAATCAGCACCTGCTAATATCCACAACACATTTAGACACGGACTCATACCTAAAGAATAGCATAGGCACACACATGTGCTCGCACCATGCACAGAAGGAGTCTCAAGATTGGTTTGGGGGGGAGNTTGGGGGGGAGGGGGGGGGAAAGCATAGGTTCCACCCAAAGAGGTTATAATATTGACTTCCATTTCGTATACTTTTTAGTAGTAGGCCTACAGCATATCTACGGTTCCAGCCTTGGTTCAGTAAAACTTTTGGTGTGTCACTAGTGTCAGTGATACTCATAAATAGTAGTAATAGCATGTACAATAGCCTGAAATTTATATCCCACCAAGTTCCCTGGTAAAGTTCAAGTTCAATTTCAATTTTATTATAGGCCTTCAGCCAATATACATACAAGCACGCACGCTAATTCACACACAGACACAGACACACACACCCACACACACGAACACATACTCACACACCCACGCACACACTCACACACACGAAAACCCTTCGAAACGCCTTCCGCACTCTGAAACGATCACTGACAGTCTCTCTCTCTCTCTCTCTCTCTCTCTCTCTCTCTCTCTCTNCTCTCTCTCTCTCTCTCTCTCTCTCTCGTGAAAAGCAAGCACACACCAGATGTTTATAAGACCAAGCTCTGATACCTTTGGAATATTTTAAAACACAGTACAGTGTGTTGTTCATGTGCTGCCCGCCTCCCCCCTTTCCTGAAAGCCACGCATTTCGTTTTACTGATGTTCACCGTAAGTCCCCACTTTGCAGAATATTTATATAAAGTGTCTAGACCCCTCTGCAGGCCTTCTTGGCTTTCACTTAAAATAGCAATATCATCGGCAAACATTATGGATGTTAATAAGCATTGCTGGAGATTAAAGCCATTTGTATCATTTTCTTGTAATTCTTCAGATAAGTCATTTATGAACATGGCAAACAAAAAAGGAGATAAAGAATCCCCCTGGAACAAGCCTGACTTTGAGGTGAAAAAGTAATCAGCTTCCTCTTCCCTGCTCCCCTTTACACGCAATTTTATTTTACTATATAGGCCTATATTATATACATGTATATTTTTAATAACTGTCAACATTTTACGACTAACGCCTTGTTCTGCTATCTTATACCACAGAGCTCTCCTATTTATACGGCCGTAAGCCCGCTCGTAGTCGATGAAGGCGCAATACTGGGGTTTGGGCTTCTGAAACATCAATTCGATGAGACCATGTAGAATGAAAATACAGTCCGTTGTTCCCCTCTGCTTTCTAAAACCATACTGGTTTTCACATAATAAGGTTTTTAGACTCCGCCCACAAAGAGAGTCTTTCATTTAAAATACATGTAAACAATTTTCCCACACAACTTAATAGTGTTATACCTCTATAATTCTCTGGGTTATCTTTTATCTCACTTTTATAAATTGGAATAATTTCTCCCACTGCCCATACGTCTGGAAAAAGACCTAATTGGAACATAGCATTAAAAAGTTAAGACAGAACAATTTGCAGGGGTAAGCGGCCATATTCTGTATGATAATTCATTTATGATATTGTCATATCCAGAAGCTTTGTCTAGTTTCAATTTTCTAATTGCTAACTCTACATCATCCACTGATATTTCTTCATCCAAAATTTCATCCCTTACGTCATTCCCATGTTCTTCCCACTCTGAAATTTTGTGCTCAGTCTCATTATCTACTACAGACTGTCTGTTGCCTAACTCCTCAAAATACTGGGCAAAATCACACTTCCCATTTACTGATCTCTTTCTTCCTCAACTTTTTTTCCAAAACATTCTCGGGTTATCTTTGCCTAGTCGAACCAACTCTTCTGCCTCTGAAAGTTTCCCACTCCGCCTTTTCTTACGACAACACTTCCTGTACACATTATAATCCCCTCTGTCTTCCGCGCTCCCCGTCACTCTAATTTACTTTAAACTTTCTTTCCGCCAACTCAAATCTTTCACGCTTTTCCCTGCACTCACTGTCATACCAATGCACAGTGGGCCAGAATCCCAGAAAAGTGGACAAAATTAATAACTCGTTTATTTGACGACTTAGACTAATGAAATTTCGCATGCTAGCTGATCATACCACTACTGATCAATACATGGCATCATATTTTCCAGTGTGGTAGGGAACTGACCACCACTGACTGACCAAGAAAAAGGTCCTCTATTTTCTATATAAAATACTCGAAGACAGTTTTTACTTTACATACTTAACTCTTGGATCTCTCTGGACATTTTGGCAGGAATCACACCTTATTGCCAAAAAGAAAATTATGTAGGCACACTTGATAAACCTGTAGACTCACTAGGGACCAGATAGTTGACCAGTGGTCATTGTACTCAATTCGGGTTTTTCATGCATGCCTAAACTGATGTTTTGAGTCGAGTACATGAAGTTGCACTCGGGTATTAAAAAAAAAATTCATCCTCTGATGACCAGCGGTTTTTAAATAGTTTCAATATCCTTTTATTTGTATGAGCTACCTAAGAGTAAGTTAGCAATGCCAACTTACATACAAGTTTTCTAACAGTTATCAGAACCTTGAGAAACATAGTTCATATTAAGGTCGGGAGGGCCCCTGCAGCAAGCTCATAGCTTCTTTGTCCAGGGACTGTTTTCGCTTTGACGGACCACCTATACGAATGCCGCTGAGTTTTGGGTCGGATGAGTAAAGCAACCTTCTGAATAGGTCTTTATTTATTTTTGATCTGGAGCACTTGCGGGCAAAATGTTCTCTGAATTTTTTGAAATCTTTGTTTCTTGATTCTAAAGCTTCTTCAGATCTGGTAGCCAGCTTCAGTCAATCCACAGTCTAGCAGCAATGCCAAAGCTTTCTCAGGTGTATAAATGGGTATTTCGGATATATTCCCAGATTCTATCATTTTTGCTGCCTGAGTTTTGCCATCCTTCCTCAAGCTCGACGCTGTTGCATGAAGTAGCTCAGGGGCAGACGTAGTTTTGTCTTAGTGGATGCATCCTTGAAAGGGCCCATTGAACCTGAAGGTCTTCCAACGACTGGTCTTGGGCTCCACTGACACTGCTTGTCAGAAGTCTTACTTGGAGGGCTTTGATCAGTGTCCTACTCAAATGAAACATCATTCAGCCAAACTGAATCACATGTCTCAAAACGGCTGGCTACCCTCAACACCTGATGCCATTTACGGCGAAAATTTCGAAGGGAAACACTCCACGCCTGTTAAATTCCTCTAACTCGGTAGGAAATGTGAGGACTTCCATAAGTTTTGATTTTAAAATGTCGAAACAACCGGGATCAGATGCTCCAGAGAGCGCATTTTCATAAATCACTCTCCTCAAAATATTATAAAAATCACGATTTGTAACCTTCATATTGCTGAAATATCATGAAAATCAAAGGTTAATGTGTAACTATTTGAACAAGTAGCAAGGCAATATTTCTTTTAAGAGTCGAAGGAATCAACATCGTAACATAATATTCTATGTGACTTTCAAAATCCTTTCAATTTCAGCAGTGCCGACGCATTTGGCGATGTGGTGTACTCGCAGCTGCAGCTGGCTGCAGATGAATTTATTTGGATAATAACTTGCAACCATTTTACATTCAAATGATATGTGTTAAATGCCCATCATTGCCCATCAAAAATTTCTGCACATAGCATGAAAATATTACCCCCTTCAAAATTTTCAATTTCGAGGGTCATTTCCTTTAAAGCCTATTTTTTTTTTTCTCGATTTCATACATTTTGAACAAAATCGAGTTGCAGTTTCCAGGACACATGCCTAATTAATGAATTTTTGCAAATATATATGATTTTGAAAATATGGCGGGTGTCACAAGAGGCAATAATGCCATGCATAAAAACAGGAATAACAAAACAATGAAATCCATAATCAAAAACCCTGCAGATATAGGACGTCCATGTGAATAAACAAGTGGAAAGGTATAAAAATATGTGTGTTTCCCGAGTCATGGAGGTGTTTACTGTCTTTTCAAATGGAAAAATCAAGATTAAAAAATTCATGATTTTTTAATTTTTGTCCATGCCTGGCCCACTGTGCAATGCAAGGCTCGCTCATCCGTTTATTTAAGTGACACCTGCACGGATGACTTTACTCCCACACAGTGTGAACTACAGGCTCCTAACATGATATCAGTTAATTTTTTCACACATTCATCTATGGTACTTTCACACAATCCTTCTTTCTCCAGCGTTTCAAAAATGTTGTACAACTCATCTAAGTAGTGTTCACTCTGCATGCATTGAATAAATTCATCCTTTCTTTCCTCTCTCCATTTAATACATACTTCTTTTCTTCTTCTTTCTTCTCTCCATCATCTACTCTACAGCTCTTTCTCATTTCGCATGTCAAACAGACGCTAACTTTTACATGATCTGAGAAGGCGTTGACATCATGCACTTCAAAATCGAGCAGTCTTCGTAAGATCTGTTTCGAACACAATACATAATCTATTGTACTCTGTCCGCTTTTACTGCAAAAAGTTATTTTCCCAATGTCCTTGTCTGTACTCGCTCGTCCGTTCAGCATCAACAAATTACTCATTTTACACAACCTCACTAGTCTATGTCCATACTCATTTACTCCTTTATCTTCATTCGCTCGGCGCACTAACATATTGTTCATCACAATGTCTTTCTCACTAAGCTCATTTCCATTCTGCAGTTCTTCATTTTCATCATCATCAAAGAATACATCAATATCTTCCAGGCTTCCCACCCTCGCGTTCAGATCACCCATTACATCTGTCATTCCCTTCCCACTCACCTCAGCAACCTTGTCCGACAAGATCTCAAAACCATCCACACCAGTTTCTAAATCATTTCTTGACGAAGACTGGGGCCTACTACAAAATCATGTACAGATCTTCATCAAAGCCGAAGAATGTTTCATTAAATCTAAATACTAGACCATCTTCAAAAAGCATAGGTAAACTTTCAAGATACAGTTGATTCTGCTTTATTGACAAGCAAACAAAGGTGTCATGTGAAAATATTGTAATTAATGTAATGTTGGCAGAGGTCATATTGGATTATATGTGATTAAGTCATATTATCATAACAGGAGTGGATGGCACTCAGGTTTGAAATTATAATACAGTAGGGGGATTGTGTCGGAAGATGATAACATGAAATACATGATGGTAAACATACACACGTACAAACAGGAATCCATATTTACTGCATACATACATACATCTGTATTTAGTTATGCTTTGTCAATCACATCCCATAAGGATTTAAATCAGTCTGCAAATCGCAAATAATGCTTCTTAATAAATTTACGTGTATTGTACTTCTATTATATAGTCAGTGACAAAGTTTGCTACTGGAGGCACATTTTGTGGCCCGTTTCTCGACCTCACAACCAAGGATCAATAACATAGATGTACTATACTATAGTATAATATCTATGATCAATAAAGCTACATTATTGCTTCTCCTTCTTTTTGCAAAGACGGAGACATAGTGGCGGAAATTAGTTGACTTCCGGGTCCATGACCTCTGAAATCGAAAGTTATGAAATGTAGACACATGCCGGCAGTGTGTGGTTGATTATAAAACATCTGGATGAAAACCACCTTGAAACGACATTGATCTTCTGTTACCACACAGATATGAATTAAAATGTTCAAGCTGTGCCGACCACTGCCAAGTGAAGTACTTTGACGGCATAGATAGACTAGGTCTAGACTGTTGACTGGACTGATCTTCGTTCTTCAGACACGTCCGGACGTTGTGTCATCAGCCAGAGCTCTTTCATTATGGCACATGCCATCAAAATCAAGTTCATAACTAGTCTAGTGTGTTGTAAAGTGAGTAAGAATCTTGTAAAGAGAAATGCTGGAATGTGTTAATATCTTAAAGTGAATGATAAGACTATCATTGCAGTTTTTTTAACAAGAAAAACTTTCAACAGTTTATTTCCATCTGACAATCAATCATCATGATTCACCAATCATAACTGCAGAAGCCGCAGGCACAGGTGTTGGCAGTTGCTTATGATATCGACTGACCCCAAGAACCAAGAAGAAAACGTGAAAGTAGTTACCCAAAGCAAAGGCCAAATCATTAAAATTGCAGAGATGTTTGGAGTACCAGAGCTGTAAAGATTGTTAAAATGAAGTTGGTTTTGATATGCAGAAGGGCTTTTTGCCCCATGCTGGCATCCATGCGAAGCTATGGGAGAGTCATGTTTTCTGATCGCTTCCTGGTGTATACCAACACAGGACTAAGTGTAGGTTTATCTGTGGCGGGTGATCTTCTCCAGCAGAGGTATCAGTCCACCAAGAAACACAGCAACTCTGGAACAAATGTTCAGTGGGACTCCTCAAGAACCACAAAGATGGCTGCATCTGGACTAGTCGTAGGGCCCTTTATCCACTATTGGTACAAGATCGTGGAAAAATGGTTTCCAGGTCGTCACTGGAGAATTCTACTTAAAAAGGTATGATAATAACCTTTTGTCTCAATCCTTTAGGGTAGAGAAAGATCACTAAAGTATGGCCTTGAATGAAGTAAGCGATTTCAGTGTGACTGGGCATCTTCAGCAAGCCAAGGGAGGATTTTTATGTTATTACAAAATTGATCCAGTAGAGCCCTACTATAACTATAGCTCAGTGCATGTGCAATTTTATGTGAGGTAAACATAATACTGTATCAAGGTTTACCCAGACCTCCCAACTCTCCCTGGTTTCCGGGGAGTCTCCCCGTTTTTAGGATAAAACCCCGCCCTCCCCGTATTCCTTGAAAAACTCCCCGGATCACCATGCTTGACCGAGCCTTTCCGCGCGGCACGGAAGACCACAAAATCTTTTTTTGTTTTTCTTCCTTCTGCGTATCGCTTTGCTGCCTGGCATCGGTGTAGACCAGCAATACTTGTTAAGTCTTATATCGGCTGCGAACTTTCAGTCTTTCAGTATCGAGTGCGCTTGCGTTCAATGCTATCATTTAGCAGATTGTCAACTTTTCAATTATTGTTGGATGTGTCACTGAGTACTTAGGAACCAACTTGATACAATCCAACTGAGAGGCCACTTTGGCTTTTTTATAGCCAAATTCAGATGTCAAGGAAACGCTTTATTTGCTACTTTCTCTTCTGTGTTTTGCGTTTTATCCAATTGAAAACAACTTGTTTACTTAACAGACATCTTGCATAGTCCAATGCAAGGTCTATATCATTTGCTAAGCGGCAATTTTCAATTTTTTAAAAGTTATGTTTGATTTGATATGACTAAAGAATCTGGCATTGCAAGCGCTGTCAACATCCATTTTATTCAGAAAAGCGTATCAAGCCTAGTCTAGGGGTAGACTAGTCATTTTAGCATTTTAGCATACAGTCTTTAGCTAAGACTGAGTTTGACCACTTATCTAACTGTAGTGAGCAAGTATGGCGCCACCTGCAAAGAAACCTAAGTATGAGTACAAATTTCAGGAGAAGTTTACTAGATGCTTTTCTTTTATTGTGGCGAGCAAGCGTAGGGAGAAACATGCGTTCTGCAGAATATGCTTGTGTGACGTTACTGTTCATCGCAGTGGAATGAACGATGTTGAAAATCAAGTACAGACTCTTGTTCACAAGAAAAATGAAAACAAGAAGTGAAACTTTTCGTAAATACCGCAATAATCTCCCCACTTTTTGAGAAATCTCACGTTTTTTTGAAAATTCTCCCCATGTCATGCTTTCTAAGATTGGGAGATCTGGTTTACCTCTTTTAGCCAGTAAGTGCCTGAAATAGAAGAACATATTTCAGGGTTATGTGTATGCCGAAAGACAGAAACAGATTTGATGCATGTCATTCTGTGTCTGTTTAGAAATTTTGTGCCTGAGTGCACAAAAGATATGGGGTGTTTACTTGCAGGTGTACACTTGGTCAACATTCTTAAAGTTAAAGTAGATGTCATCACCTCTATTGCTTCATGAGACCAAAGCAAGTTCACTGCCTAGTGTCGTGATTCTCTCCTGTCATCATCAATCTCATCGAGCTAAGTACAAAAGTAAGACTGATTGGCACATGTGGTGCTGCAAGGTACATGATGTTGACATCCTGCTTTATTCATGTAGCTGAAATTCAGTATTCACTTTAAATGATTTTCATGCATTTATCAGTGCCCACGCCTCTATAGAGCTTACAAGTATTGTGAGTTTTTTTTTGTTTTTTTTTTATAGGTTTTCAGTTTTAGCAAAAGATTTCATCACATGTAGAGCATATTTCGTCTTATTTCTAAGAAACGTAAGACGTATTATTTAACCCTAATCTTAACCTTCATGTTCTGCTATGAAAGAATTAATCTACTGTCCACTCGCTATGCTTGAGTGAGGCAGTAAAATTCAGTAAAATCAATTCACATCTCCTTGCCGAGAGCTGGCAATTGAATTTTGCTGCCCAGTGTCAGCTGATCGGTTGGCAGAGAACACATTTATGCTCATTATCCATAACAATGGTCATACAGCCAAGAGGAGGCTGGATCCAAAGTGCCTCCTGCTATGAGAGTTAACATGCAAAATGTCATAGATCAGTCATGCCAGTGGTGGTTTTCTTTGTAAGTATAATGATCAGATGATGTTATTGTTGATTGTTTTTTTTAATGGATTTTGATATATTTCTTGATTGTCTTTTTAAAATGGATTCTGATATATTCTTATCCCCAGCTGGCTGTAGATCAGTTGCTGGGCTCACCAGCATATATTGTCCTCTTTCTGGTGACCATTGGCATCATGGATGGTCAGGGCTGGCAGTTACTGAAGGAAGAGTTTAAGGACACCGGAGTTATCATGTATCTGACTGAGTTTACTGTCTGGACTCCAGTGCAAGCTCTTAACTTCTCATATGTTCCCACCAGATATCGAGTGCTCTTTGACAGTGGCGTGTCACTGGCTGTGGACACATTCTTCTCTTATTTGAGGTTTGATAGGGACTTGCCGCAACATTCAAAACCTGGTTCAGATGGAGAGGAGTCAGAGTCTCACCACATCCAGCCACAGATAGCAACACACCTGAACAAAAATCAGAACAATTCATCCAGTAATAAACAAATCAGCAGTCTTCAGTGTAGCACAGCACCATTGACGTTTGCGGAGAGTTACAAAGAGCATTTATAGTATAGTTGTTTGTTACCGGTAATATCTAGTTGTCTATTTAACAGTGAAATGAAGTGCAGTCCTGCAGAATGTTTAGTAATATGTAAATAAAAAGAGATAAGCAAAAGTCAGGAGCATAGTGAAGGCTCTTGCTTAGTATTATAGCTGTGTAGTTTGGAAAGTGGAGCAGAGCCTGTCACATTCTTGAAGGACAATCTTCACCACTTGAAATGCAATGCTGGTAAACTAAAAGCATGTGCTTTCTTCTGCTTAGAGGTGCTGATGATTACTAATTTAACCGCAGGTTGCCAGATTACAAAACTATCTGTGATGTGAAGCCGAAGAATTCATTAATTCTGCTGCTACTCTCTTACTGATGTTGTGACAAATGTTGCCAATCGTAATTTATGTCAGTGCTCTTTCGATGGCTGTTATACAGCTCATAAATCACTGTTTATATGCCCCCATGAAAGACTAATAGTCTAATGTATCTCTATTCTTTGTGAAATCAGCCTAACTTCTTGTACATCCATTATATCAGTTGAGTGAGGTCTTTCTGTCTTCCTTTTTGCTTCACCCGAATTGTAAAGCATGGATAAACTTAATCTCCTCCCCTCTTTCCTCCCTTCTCCATTTTCTGAACAATGCCAGCAGTGCCTACTGTCCCTCCACACACAGAATTTATGAGTGACCCTCTGCACTCTTTTATTTTCATATAATGTTTAAAGGCAGTATATCAGCACTCTGTTCTATTACCTTCTGGCATTCAGGAAAGTAATTTAAAAGAGTGCAGGGTTGGAAGATGGTCGGGAAGCAAGTACATTGTTATGTTTCTTGTGTGAGTATATCTTGCTTTACTTGAACTTAAAATTTTAAGTTTTGCAAGATGATGTGCCATGAAGTCATAAAACACCCATCTGTCCAGACTTCTAGTCCTCAACTGTTTATAACATGTTACGCCATATTGGCTCTGTTAGAATGTCAAATTTAAATTTGTGTACATGATGTGGAAATGATGAGGCTGTGATCTAATGCTGTGGATGTGTTGAGTTGGAAAGTTTTGCGAGGTCTTGTTTTTATAATGTACTGATTGAGGATTTCAGATATGTGTGATATCCTGCACTTTGTGGGTATTGGCAGAAACTTTCTCTTCACTCTTGGGATGGCTCACCAAGGATGCCACTCTCTCTTTAGAGTTCACGGAACTTTTTGTGCTTTAACACTACTCATAACATTCACTAGAAACTTGCTTACTTATAAAAGCGTAAATTATATGTCATATTTACAAGATTTGCAGTATGGTGAACAAACATAAAACAAACAAAAAGAATGAAATACTGTTTGGATTATAATCTGTATCAAGTAAGGCATTTCTTGAACTGATATTTAATAGCATTCGCTGAAAGAAAACAATCTCTGATTTCAGAGAATTCTCTGAAGTGTGGCTTACCTGGTGATTACTGCTCCAACAATGCCACTACTCACTACAGTGATATCACAGTAGCTTCATTTGAACTTTTATGTGAATGCAAAAGGTACAGAATTCCATGGGTTATCTAAAGAAGTGACTCTTTATTTTGCAAACATCAGTGGTTGGTCTGGTATGGCCAGTGGAAATTGCCTTGATAATCACTCAGTTTGTAAAAATGTGTTGCAGAGTTTTATGATAGAAGAAGAACTCACTGCATTGAACCTTTATGTACTAAAAAAAATACATGTAATACTTAATGTAATGCTCACATCCATAGTTCTTCCTTCTTTTATAACATACTCCATAGATTCAGTTTTCTGAGATCTTACTGCCTTCATTGTTTGCTTGTACATGTTTGTATCAAGCATATTTCCAACCCATTTAACACTTTGGGTTTACCTGTTCCAGAATAGTACTAGTTGTCTACAAAACATTTTCATACTGCGTCTGTTCAGGTGTACTGAAAAATGCAGTTGACTCTGCTTAGTTGTGCTTCTTGAAGGCACAGGAAAGCTGTGATAATGAATACTATAATGCCTTGCCACCCAGTTACATATAGCAACCAATTTCCACTGTACTACTATATACAGTATATCATAACCAAAAAGGAGTGAGAATATCACTTTACAAACCATATTAATGCCAATGCATGAAAAAAAAACTTACAAATTTAGAGACACCAATGAATTATAATTTTGAGGGTCACCTTTTTAATCATTGAGACTCGCCCACTTCTGGATATGTTATCTGAATGAAATTTTTACTGTACTTTCCTCCACACAAAAAAAAAAAAAAATCAAAGGGTGCTAAACGAGGTGAACATGGAGGATGGGGCAAGAATTGTATTGATTTGTCTGTCAAAAATGCAATTATGTTCACTGCAGTAAGAGGTTTCGCATTATCATGATGACACAGAACTTGCTGTACTGGTTTTATTTCTTGGGTGTCGGTTTTTATGGAGTTCAACAAATCTGGGAATGCAGATGGTGACATGCCACTCAGCTGGCTTTCAAACAGAATTGTTCTCATGTGGTCAGTGAAGTCAAAGAGAACGGCTGCCATCCGCCTTTTGGTGTTGCAGTCTCAGTGCATTTTCTTCAGGAGTGATTGTCCTTCAGCAACTCAGAACTGGCTTGGCTTTTCCTTCACTCATAGATTCATTTCTCAGCGCCAGAGATGACAATGTAAACCTATTTTAATTTCCTGTTGTTGAATTTTTAAAGGATTTCTGTGCAGTAACCTATGTGCCATTTCATTTGATCAAATGTAACATAATGTGCAAATCTTCTCCAGGTGTAGGTGTTGATGCAAAATAGTGAAGACAAGTAATAACTTGAAGACAAGTCCAAGATCTCTACTATTTTGGCATGTGTAATTCTTTGTTCTGCCAGCAAGAACTTTCTCTTTTATCACTGTTGAAACACGATGACCTGTTCGGTNTCCAACCCATTTAACACTTTGGGTTTACCTGTTCCAGAATACATGTAGTACTAGTTGTCTACAAAACATTTTCATACTGCGTCTGTTCAGGTGTACTGAAAAATGCAGTTGACTGCTTAGTTGTGATTGTTGAAGGCACAGGAAAGCTGTGATAATGAATACTATAATGCCTTGCCACCCAGTTACATATATAGCAACCAATTTCAACTGTACTATATACAGTATATCATAACCAAAAAGGAGTGAGAATATCACTTTGCAAACCATATTAATGCCAGTGCATGAAAAAAAAACTGACAAATTCAGAGACACCAATGAATTATAATTTTGAGGGTCACCTTTTAATCATTGAGACTCGCCCACTTCTGGATATGTTATCTGAATGATATTTTCACTGTACTTTCCTCCACACAAAAAAAAAAAAAAAAATCAAAGGGTGCTAAACAAGGTGAACATGGAGGATGGGGCAAGAATTGTATCGATTTGTCTGTCAAAAATGCAATTATGTTCACTGCAGTAAGAGGTGACTCCATCATGATGACACAGGACTCGCTGTACTGGATTTATTTCTTAGGTGTCGGTTTTTATGAAGTTCAACAAATCTGGGAATGCAGATGGTGACATGCCACTCAGCTGGATTTCAAACAGAATTGTTCTCATGTGGTCAGTGAAGTCAAAGAGAACGGCTGCCATCTGCCTTTTGGTGTTGCAGTCTCGGTGCATTTTCTACAGGAGTGATTGTCCTTCAGCGACTCAGAAACTGGCTTGGCTTTTCCTTCACTCGTAGATTCATTTCTCAGCGCCAGAGATGACAATGTAAACCTATTTTAATTTCCTGTTGTTGAATTTTTTAAGGATTTCTGTGCAGTAACCTATGTGCCATTTCATTTGATCAAACGTAACATAAGGTGCAAATCTTCTCCAGGTGTAGGTGTTGATGCAAAATAGTGAAGACATAATAACTTGAAGACAAGTCCAAGATCTCTACTATTTTGGCATGTGTAATTCTTTGTTCTGCCAGCAAGAACTTGCTCTTTTGAAACAGGATGACCTGGACGGTTCTTTCAGGCTTGATACCGCTCAAAGATTAGATGGCGCAGATAGATTTAAACTTGTCAATTTTCATGACAATCGGTCGGGTGTAACCTGATTTTGAAGTTATACAAAATCTTAGATCATAAAACATGTCTCTCTGAATTTATACTGTTTCTTCTACTATGGCATTTTCACTCTACTTTATGAGCTATATAAGGTAATATATTTGTTATCAATAGAGAGAGTGCTATGAAATTCGCAGATTTTGCTGATAAAAGGTGCAATATTGTAGTGTAAAAATTTCAAATCTCTCAGGCATCTGGAAGTTAGTGAGTTTCGACAATGAAAAGGCGAGCTTTGTACAGTACAATGTATTTTCTAAATTACTTCACATAACATAAACTGAGATAAGTATATTTACAGGAGTATACAAGTTCTTAATTGTTTAATGTTAATTAATCAAGAGAAGTAGTTTTGGAAAATACAGCTGGTTCTTTATACTGAGAGGTCAATACTGTTTGTTGAAAAAGTTCATAAAAGGCGTTTTCCTCTAGGATGGCCTATCTTGATTTCGACTTCCTATTTAAATGAGTACATTTATTTAGATACATTACAATTTTTAAACTACACCAGATATTGTTCAGGCATTCCTTGCAGGATGCCAAACATGTCCATGTGGCAAATCTGTGTGTGGATCCGCTTTCAGAGCTTCATACTCCTTGCAAATCTAATAATGCATGCGGAAACAAGAATACATACACTATTTTCCTAGCTCTATTCCAGTTTATGAATAGATTGAAATATTTATTTTAGAAACCAAATACAGAATAGAAACTTACAAGTACCATACAGCAAAATATAACAGTTTGCTAGGATTTAAAAAAAAAAAAATCTTGTTTTAAGTTAATCCCCACTCTACCCTTGTAGAGTATAGTGCATTCCTGTGGTGCACACTGCCCTTTTCCAATTCAGTTACATTACAAGTTACATGCAAAAATGGGCACCAAAATGTTGGAAGTGCACTTTTCTTTGTTGTAGGTAGTGATCTTAAGGAAATGGATCTCAAACTGCACACATGATTCTGAGACACAATGATGCATGTACTTACAGAAGCATTTTATATTTGTGAGGTTCATTCCTGTTCTGTTACTTTGAGAGACAGCGTTTTCCCTCAGTTCCACCTAAATTTTTCTTGAGAAACATATTTTTAAAACCCCTCTCCCTCTGTAAGTATGTGCTTTAACGTGTCTTTGATACATGTGTGAAATCTGGTTGTGAAGTAACGAATGTACATTGAGATAGTGTTTTCCGAAGATCATTATATCCGTAACAGATAAAAATGCACTGTTCAGCACTCTGGTGTGCAGTTTTGCATATAAATGTATTGAAATGGAAAAGGGCAGTACGCACTACGGTAGAGCACTATATTTTTCAAGGGGAGAGTAGTGGCTTGCCGTAAAATGGCTCAGAGTGCTAGCCAAATAGGTCAGAATCTTGCTTAGATTTGTGCAGTACAAAAATATGACAGACTTTGTCTAATTGCTCATGATTAGTCAAAGTTGGTACAAACATGTTTGCCTCCAAATGAATAGTTTCTTTATTATTAAAGGCGATGTTAAACTCATTGAACAGTCTATCAAGATTTGTAAACTGTTTTGCAAGAAGGCATGTGGTACCAGTTCCTGAAATACTGTACTGTTGATCAACTAATATTTATCTCTTCAATCACTACTGATTGAAAACTTCAAAAAGAGCAAAAATTACTAGAATCTGAATTCTTCCTGCAAACTTTTCTACCTGCATGATACATGTATTCCCAATCCACAGGAAATTAGAAAGAAAAAAAAATCTCAAGAGATAATAAGAAAGTACATCACTTAAGGTTCTGAAGGATGAATAAAGCATAGACTAATTATATCATTTATATAAAATGCAACTTTTCGTGCGTATAGACATTTACTCTCTTCATGCTAATAAAAGTAATGTACACACCCTACCTCTGTTTTGATCTTCTCTCGGTCAAAACAGACGAATTTATCCAATATTAAATTTCTGTCTGCTCTGTCCTGCACTCGTTTGGATAAAAAGTTCAGGTCACTTTTTTTTTATCCTGTCTCATGCCATCTCTGCCCATAAACGCAATAAATGGAAAAAAAATCAAATTTTTCAGGATCTTCAGACATGTGGCATATTGCAGTTTCATCAGATTGGTGTTTGGTTTGCTGCCTAAAAAAGATCGGCGGCTAATACCAAGCTGTGTTGTGAGGGCAATCAGACAAGTTTTTCCCTTAGAATCATATGCCGGGTTCAAATACCCGGAGTTCAGATGGTAAGATTCAGTAATTTCATACTACTTCAATAAAATCAAGGCCTTGGGCAAGTTTACACCAGCTGCCATGTTGGGGGAATCGTAGGTCTTAAGATGGTTTCCAGTAGACCAACATCATACACTAATATTAATACACAATATTACATAAATGTACTGTAAAGATGCACACATGTTCTTAATCCACACCAGGGGCGTAGCGAGGGTGATTTTTTTGGTAATCTAGCACTTACATCTTACCAGCATTGGAGGGGTGGGGGGNGGGGGGGGGGGGCAAGATATAGATACTGTACATTTATTTTTTGTTTGCTCATTTCGATTGCAAAACAAATACACCCGCAAATTCCCCTAAAACCAGCACTGCTGTCGGTATCCGTGTAACAATAAGACAAAAAAAATTAAAAAAAGCTTCCAGTCTCCCTCAGGACCGTCACCTCAAAGTACGGTATTCAAAATGCTGTAAAAATATCATGTACAGAATCATAATAAAGTTGTCGTCAAGAAGCGTTGACACCAATCAAACAGAGCAGGACGAGATTCTTAATGTAAAAGGTATTGAGTTCTCTTTTCTTGCTCCCACTAAAAGAAGCTGTAAGGTTAATGGTCTTAGAAATTATTCATGTTTAAGCAAAATGAACTAATGCTATTGTGATCATCATGAGCTCTGCAATATTTTAATGTTTACGGTGCCGTTTTCTCTAGTCCTCGGGAGAAAAATAAAAGGAAGAAAAAAACACTCTGGAACAGGGTTGCCAAATTTGGTTCTCTCGGAACCAATTACAGTGGAACACACTTGTAACGAACACGCTTGAAACGAATTGACGGAAATAAAGAACATCTTTGTTTGCCCCGATTTTTTTTCTCTTTACCTCAATAAAATTTTCACGCATGTAGCGAACAGATAATAAAGAACTGACGGATGAAA
>JAWQUT010000032.1:21063-61673 GCA_033807755.1 Ellobium chinense
TGTGAACAGTAGATATGCCAAACAAAATCATGCTGAGGCAATAAAAATGCAGAATACTTTTTATGGCTTACTCTATCAATCTCTACATTTGAATTTGGAATACCAGAACCTTAATTAAAAGCTGAATAATACAATGTCAGGTAGAGGTGTCTGCAGATGCTGGAACGTAAGTGACGTCAGCGTTTTTGCCGCGGGCTTCTGCTGATCGGGGAAGGGGAATAATTCTGGACTTAAGGGCCAAACCCGGTAACTCTAGCTCTCTTTGTTGCGTCATATTACATACGCGCACGATAACAGAACGATGCTCTTTCTTCGCAAAATTGACTCGGTGGGCACCATAGATAATTTTTAAGGAGAAAAGGTATTGAAAAGTGGAAAATTATTTTTGATGTGCGTGTCCTACTTTAATAGAGGACACATGTCATTTACTGCACCAATGTTTTTTCATATTATGTAAATGAGGTTCAATGAGTGATTTATTTTCTGTTTGAACCTGCGGATCTTCATTGTTTTGTATTATGTGTTGTGTTTTGGTGAAATCTGGGTGGTGGATGGATATAAAGAACTACTGATATAAAGAACAAATATTTTTGCCCAGACCTGTTCTTTATATCAGTGTTCCACTGTATCAGATTTTTTGGCTATATTTAAAGTAGGCCTACGTAGTTCTCAAATAACTGATTGGCTCTTTGGTTCATTTTTAACTCTAACCGACTGTACATCAATAGTTCCTAATTTTGTTTAGAAACACTTGTGGTTTACGTGTACTTCTATCAAATTGCTTGGTACCGGTACTTCTGTCGCCAGATGAGCACGAATTAAGGATCAATCTAAAAAATGTTTCCATTTATAGGTCAGATCTTACATTGCTCTAATATCTGTAGAAATAGAAATGTTTATGATAAGTATAATACCAATGTATATCCATTACAAACATAAGTCGTCATTAATTTTTGATCTCATGTCAAATCTTGACCCAGGCCGCCGTTCGGTGCTATATTTTCGTACTTTTTCGGTTGTGATTTGGCTCCCGTTTGATAAAAACTGGCAACTGAGTTCTTGACGTCGTTCGCGGCACGTCCAAAAAAAAAGTGGGGGGAGTGGGATGGGAATGCAGTCTGCGTAGAGGATAATCAAATTTTTCTCTCGGATTACTGACCTCATTTTTTAAATGGTTTTTCTATTGACGTTTCCTTCGAATGCAATACACTGTGCCTATGGGGCTGGAGAATCTGCGAGACGAGTACCGGGTCACTGTACTGCAAAAAACTTAAGTAGTGTTGACAAGATTGTACGCCAACGCTTGTAAATGGTACGCAAGTGTAATACATGTATTTGAACATTTTAGAAAGCACTTAGCATTAATAAAATTGTATTAGATGGAAACTATATAATGAATGTATAATGGCTATTATGAAAATACTAATCTCAGATTCATAGATTACATGGACGCTACGCCCCTGATCCACACTAATTCCACTCTTCATCCACACTGATTCCACTCATCTAGCTGACACCCAGACTTTCGAGAGTTTACAAAATTATGACATCACACTTCCTCTTCCCATCTCTCACCCCCCGTCCCCCTCCAGCACCCATTTCAGCTCAGATTTCTGAGTTCTTTGGAGCTAGACATTCGACAGTTCGCAAGTTAAGTTCAAAGTGCATGTACTTTTTGTGCCCTTCACAGTGGCACACAATGCTTATCTCAATATTCCCTGCTTGATTTTATAGTAAATTTTTGACATATATGTTTCAGCTTTTTGAAAAGGTGTTGTATTGATAGGCATATTGATAATAACAGTACATAAAAATGCTAAGCTAAAACAAATTTTTGTATGCTGTGGATGTAGTTTGTCATAGTGTAGCCCTGATTTAGGCACTACGTTCATTAAAATCATTCTCTATGTAAGATTAGTAAGAAACTGTGTCTCAATAAGTCATTGGTGTCTTTTTATTATGCTATGGATGTAGTTTGTCTACCAATCTAAAAAAAACTGTGAGAAGGATGCTAAAGATTTCATTATAATGGACTGCAGCCTATTTATTAAATCTTGAATAGTGATGATTAAGTACATGGTCCTTTGTTTCATCACAGAGCTTGTCAGTAGTGGAGAATTGTCCTTGCTAAGAGCTTTGCTGGCTGCTGGGATGCTTGGGTACTTCTGTCATACCATTCTCACCTCTCTCATGAGGCTCTTGACATAGACTAGTCTGAGAGTAAATAAAGAGATCATTTTGATAGCCCGTCCTCTGTGCCATACATAAATATGAACGTGACATATATATAGTGTGATAATATAAATTATATATATATAGAGAGAGAGAGAGAGAGAGAGAGAGAGTAGAACCTCAGAATTAATTAACCGTGGACAAAACATACCTGGGGTATACCTGATACGAAGATCCACATGAATAATAAAATGACAGAATAATAATGAATTCTGGTATTCCGTTCAATCAAACACTTTTTTACACAATTCTATACTTAACAAACTATCATTCAAAAATTCCAATTGCTTTATTCCTTTTATTATAAAAATCTCTGAATACAGTATAACAAAACTTCTGATAACACACAGACAAAATTTGGTCTTAAAGGTGGCTGTGTTGCCAGTTCCACTGTACTTATTAAATGAGTTGGTAATCTCTAGGTTTCTATGTAACTGCACTTTAATACACATACTGACCTGCAAACAGTCTGTAATATGAAACTCAGACCATTTCCAAAAATTTTACAAATCCCAAACCCTCTGGAGACAGCAAATTATGCTTCAGGAAGGCTTTGCAATCTGCTTTTTTATCAGACTAATGCAAGACTGGTTTCACATTAGGAATATTAAGGAAATTGGAGCTTTACCAGCCACATTATAAGCATGCCATTTACTAAACGTAGGCTTATCTTTCAATGGAAATGCACCACACCTACTCTTTGGGTATGATACATCAAATCGCAGTTTACCATCCCTTGTCACTGCTTTTTGACGATTTGCATTTTCTGCAATGCAGCAAGCCAGATCCTGCGAACACCAGTAATTTACATAACATAAGACTAAATTCCAATGATACATATATATATAACGTAACAGAGCAGCAAAAGTAATCCGTACACTAACACTCTAACAGTACTGTCTGGAAGATCACTCCTGAGTATCGTGACTGGATGGGTGGTGAGACCTCGTGTGCATATGTCCATTTTCAGGCGCGAGTCTTCGATTGGTATTGTAAGGACAGACATGGGTTAGGCATATGACCCATGACTGCTCAATGAACAGAGGCAAATAAAATTTAAAAAAAAACCAAAAAAAACAAAACTGTCTGGTATTATTCAGTGTGGCCAACAAACATATCCTCTAGAAAGAAAAAAATGAATACAAAGGGAATCGTAACTTGCTAACTGAAATAAACAGTCTGGAATTTCTCAAACTTTTGTTATGTCATACGGTCCTAGACACAATCATTACCAAACGCTACCTGACATTTGGAAGGCCGTATTACTGGGAAAGAAGATATAGGCACAGCTCAACATTGTTAAGTTTCCTTTTCTTAGAACAGATTGGATAAGAAATACAAAACAGAAGATACAGTATTTGTGAGGACCACTGTTTGAAGTAGCTCTGAAGCCAGACTGAAATCACAGCAACCAACAATAGAATGTTCAACAATTAGCCATTCTTTCCAAACAATATGTTTTCCTCCTTACCAGGAAGAGAAAAGGATGGCGTTAAACATGATCCGTTACCGACAAAGTCTACCTAATGCTGTTCATCATCAACCTGTCTTTTTTTTTTTTTTCGCCCCTATGTGTGCCTCACTTACCTGCATTTCATATGTCTAGAGAAGAAGTGATGAAATTTTGGGGCAAAGTCCGCAATAACTTTATGAAATGCCTCTAGAGAAGAGATCTAGTGATGTGGACTGTCTCAGCCAATGTCCTGGATAAGCCTCTTGTCCGAGATGATTTGGCTCAATGCTCTGTGACTGCTAGAGCCTGAAATTAATCATCAGGATACTGAATGAGACAAGGGGCATCCGCATATACAGTCGACTCCGCTTAATCGCCCATCCTCGGGATCACGAAAAAAGTGGGCGATTAAGCGGAGAAGCGATTAAGCGGAGAAGGTAATTTCGGCCATTTTTTTGGTAATGGGGATAAATGTCTTTGATGTCGTGTTTGATGTCTGCATTGACGCCTTCTCGTCGCCAGACTTAGGACAGACTCGAGTTTGACGTATTGTAGCGCACAAAATCTTTGATCTCCGCGGTCTCTCTCATTGGCCATCTCGCAGTAGCCCAGCAGACAATAAGGAGTAGGATGGCACGGTTTGGATCGACCGATCATCCACATGACCCGTTTTCTGATCTAGCCGAAATCCACCAGACATTCTCAATACGATGTTTACGTTCTCCGCCTCTCTGTGACGGAAGGCGTGGGGGGAGGAGTCTATAAGGCTTTCGGCGCATTAGTATTATCGAACGGGAGACGGCGGTGATGCGTAGCGTGGGACGAAGGGGGACAACGGGAGGGGGAGGTGGGGAAGAAAGGCTTATCACACCTATTTCGGCGTAGGAACTGTCACTCCCTGTGTGTGTGCCATCCGTCGCGCAGTTAAACCGTCTGTGTACATTTGTTTGTCAACTGTAATCCCTCAACCGCTGATCTATGAATTCACGGGCGCTGAAGAGTGGTCGATTATCCGGAGTTTTTGATTTGTTTATATAGAAAAAGCGATTAAGCGGAGGGCGATTACGCGGAGTCGACTGTATGATAAAATCTTCAATCATCTAGGGGCCGTCGTTATGCCACAACTGAAAAGTTAGAAAGATAGAGCAATATCATGCCTTGTAGATGGATCCCTATTCTAAAATGTCGACCTTAGACTCGAGAAATGATTACAGCCTCTCAAAGGAAGCAATCCGGTTTCTCAATCGGCAGTAAATATTTAATATTAATATCCTAATCAAAAAATTGTTTAAAAAATTGTTGTGCGTGCCGCAGATTATTTATTTTGAACCACTTTCGTAAATTATGGGTCCAAAAAAAAAAACAAAACCTGAAAATCAAATGCTCGCATTTACAGTCGACTCCACTTGATCGCATGTCAAAACGCAACGAAGGAAAAGTTCTGATTGAACGGAATATCGTCCATACAAATTCCTCCTTTGAAGTATGATGTCATTCAGATCTCTCTTTCGTGCATCATAAAGAATACTTGCATAACAGCGCCACACAGATAATCCAGTAACATATGGTGATAAATGTTGTGGAAGAGAGGAAAAGAAACAGTAAAGGCAGCAGGGAGTGTGAGAAATTATTAGAAATATCATCACACTTCAAATCATGCTGTCTTATGGAGGAAACTAGTCTCCTCAATCTTTTAGCGCATGTCTGGTAGCAGTTTTATCACTTCTTGAATAAATAATATATCTTTTCCTTAAACCCCCCAAAACCATAACATCTATCTGTATATATATATACAGTATATACGTCTCCACACATCAACACGGCTTAAGATCTACAAGAGTGTTGGTATACCAAGAAATATGAAGATGCATGAATTCAATAACTGAAAGGGAGGGACCGAGAAAATCTTACTTGCAGGTAAACAGCAACTGAAAAAGTGAATGATGAAAGTCTCCTGGTAGACATACGAAGAGATCCAAAGGGAAGAGGTTACAGAATAATATGTAGAAAACAGTAGACGGTAGGCAGATGCTATAATGCTAAACATAATTTGAATAAAATTAGTGAGCGAAGAGGCTCGTAGAACCATATATCCACTTGTATCTTTGTTGTTCTTGTTGTTGTTTTCAGGATAGTCACATTTTTTTTATATTCAGATGGCCGTTTTGGATATGCGGTTTTGATAAATATAAAATATTGTACTCTCCTTTTTAAATAATTAAGATGTCCACAGGTTCCAAGTGTTCCAAGTTCCATGTTCAAGTTCATCAGATGCGCCGTGTTTCAAACAATTAGTGAGTTTTAACAATTCGGTTTCGATAGACAGTAGACGTACGGTCTTTAGGAATAAAACCCTACAGTCGTTCTACTGCAATATATAATTAACATGTTGTCACGATATGAAATGCCTGGGTCTGATTAGTTTATGGTTCCACAGCACCTCTCAAACACTGTAGTTCCCGCAACTGCTATTAACTCTGAAAACTGTAGGTTACAAAATCAAAAACTCTATTTCCAGTCTACAATTTAAAAGGGAACAAAAATAACAAAAAAGTGGCATTGGGACTCCAGCGTTTACCGTACTAGGATCATTTCAGGATATTTATATATCGGATCACCTAGCACGTAAAGTTGCGAGAGCACGTTACCTTATGACATAGTTAAGTCAGGCCAATCTTTCAACTGGTGCCTCCTGACTCGTGGCGACAGCTTCTAATCCGTATATATTGACCCGGACTGTCAACCCTAAACTCCACCCCAACTCTCAAGTCCTCTATGGTGGCATATTATGGGAGGAACCTGGTCAGACCCAAAGCTTTACAGGTTAGTTCGGCATAAACCAACCGTACCAGGACCTTCGTCACACCGGACGTTAACGCCACACCGGAACAAGAAGCCAGTTCCCAACCGAGCTTCCGCTGGAAGGGTGTTATGTACTACTGAAGTGTCGGGATTTGTTTATATGGCATGCATTGTTAGTTGTGTAGATGTTATGGTATTCGGGGGTTTAAGGAAAATATCTATTATTTATTCAAGAAGGGATAAAACTGCTACCAGACATGCGCTAAAAGATTGAGGAGACTAGTTTCCAGGATCGTGTGTTACTAATTTCATGGCGAGACATTAGCTTTTGCTTATAATTGCATAAAACTGCAAAATTATATCTTCACTTTCCGCCATGGCTTCATTTCGGTCTTCCCATCATGCCTACTTGTAAGTGGGACATGTTAAAAATAACATCAATAGAACACTGGTGAATATCAGTCACGAATCAATATAAACAAAGACTCATGGACAAGCCAATAGGAATGCCAGAACTACACACCATGTCAACACAAGTCACATACATTAAAATGAAAAAAAAAGCCACCTCACCCACAAAGGATGATGAAACTTTTCTTTCCCAAATTAAAATCTCTCTCTATCTCTCTCTCTCTCTCTCTCTCTCTCTCTCTCTCTCTCTCTCTCTCTCTCTCCCTCCCAACCGCTTTTACAGTTCTTCTACCTATCCGATAAACTATGTTAGTTCAATTTTTCCATTCAGCTTTAAGATATTTTTTCCCTTTAAGTATCCATCCCAAATCCCCATGAAATTGTGTATTAGCTGCATAGGTTTGCATAACATATCGCACCTGATAATTTCACAAGCGATATCTAAGTAGAATGGGAAGGATTTCCATATGTGGTAACTCTTACAATTACGGTCAGTACCTTTACTTTCGAATAACGTACTAATACAATCCTAACCCTAACCATACCCCCCTAACCCTAATCCTATCCTTAACCCTAACACTAATGCCCATCGAGACATGAGCATCAGTCGAAGCGAGCGTAACTCCTTATCGCCAGTTACCACACATGGAAATCCTCCCCAAGAATGAAAGTACCCTTTTGTTTCCAACATATAATAGAATCATGTCAACACAAAATTGAAAGCACCAATTAAAAATTAGCCAGTTAAGCTATTTTTGTGTTCTAATATGTCTAATATATCCCACGCATTACTACTCACCTCCGATCTCAAAGCATCATATAGACCGTAATCAATCCAGTCAAAGAATCACAAATTTTCCTCCAAAATAACATTTAGTTAGCATTTCACAGAGGTCCAAAACACGCATGGAAGTATTTATTAAACTCCACTGGAAATTAAATAAAATTATATGTCTCAAAAGTTACACCCGGTCTGCAATCTTGTTTAGCACATTGTGTTGAGGGTGTGTATTGCAACAAAAGCGTGCTCGTGAATATCATTCGCCACACAGTGTTGTAATCGTAAGTTTGCATAGAAGGGGGAAAAAAGTCTAGTACTGAAAATATTAGACTCAAAGTAAAAAGACAATGTCAAATGTCAAAGGAGTGGAATAGATGGGGTGGGGTGGGAAGCTGGACCCTGTATCGCAGCACATACGCCGCCCCACCCTAGAAATGCACACCCTCCCCACCCTGAACGTGTTCTCCATTAGTGAAACACTGTATGAGTATCCCCGTCAACAACCATTTATCTCTTTTGCCCGCTCCCCTCTTCCCCCTCCCTCCTCCCCCCGCCTCCCACCAATGAAAAACCCTTTTCAGCTACCATTTGCCACAACACTGTCTCTAAAGTGAGCAGCGACTCTCCAGAAACTTGTACCATCTTTAACTCTTAAAGTTTGCAAGGGCGTCACTTCTGCGCTGTTCTTGGTTACGAAGCAGAATAAGGAGAGAGGAAGAACATGAATAGTTCATAAGAACGGCAAGGGGGACTGGGGTCTAATATGTTTTATTTACGTTGTGTAAACTTCGTCTTCTGACAAGAGAAAACGCAACTATCCTTTTTCTTTCTGTCTTTCTTGTTTTTTTAAAAGCGTTGACTTGTGCTTTGTGTCAGAAATTACAAAGCTGAAATAAGAATGACTTTATTAGCTCTAACTAAATCCAGAGCATACTTATGAGCAAACATTATAAAGCAACACAAGATTTTGACACAATCTAAATCTAAAGTAAATTCGTTTCTGTAGCTGGCTGCAGGAGGAAGGCGCTAGCACAGTACAGTTCATCAATCCCACCCATCCACCCCCTCCCCACGTTTCTTTTGTTTTCTTTTGTTCTCTTCGAACCTCACTCAAAGCCCGGAAAAAAGTGTACTTTGTGCGTGAAAATCTAGTAGTGCGAGTGATCTCACAAGAGCAGCTGGAAAACATTTACATTTGAATTTAAACAGTATTATTATAGAGTATATGCTGAACGCTATAAATATCAGGACAACTAAACAGGCTAATGGTGGTGGTGGTGATGGTGGTGATGATGATGATGATGATAAGGATAATGATGTTTATCATAGTATGACGATTGTGCGAGAAAAAAAAATGGGATAATGATGGTGTGCCCTTTGTTTGTGTGTGGTCATCACGAAAAGTAGATAAACTTTCTAATAACTTTCACCAATATTATATTCCCAAAGCATTTATGCCTAGACTAGACTACCCCAGTGGAGTAAACGGTTATATGACTGTGTAATGAAGAGTTTGTAAATTCTGATAATAACTGACAACAATACACTGGTCAGAGCTCCCTGCCTATCAACTACTGTATCATTTACCAAGATAAGAATGATACAGATTTATGTTTTACAGGATAATAGGAGTAGGGACGAGGTTCATATTAAAGGGGAGGGGATAGAAACTGCATACAACAAACGCCTGTGTAACACTGTCAATAAGGAATGTCTTCAGATTGAACGTCATATTGAAACTAAATGAAACCATCACGCAGTCGGCACATTTCAGTGAATAGATTATTGTAGTCATGGGACTTACACCTGTCACTGTGTATGAGGCTGCAGGCCAACATTGGCTGGAACTAAATTAGGAACTGAATCTATATTAATAAAACGCTTCAGCCAAATTTGTGTCACAGATTTCTTGAGAACTACGTAACGTAAAAACATGCGGNATTCCCTAAATATCGGGATAACGGGTTCAAAGGGTTAAGATTGAAAGTCATATTGAAACTAAATGAAACCATCACGCAGTCGGCACATTTCAGTGAATAGATTATTGTAGTCACGGGACTTACACCCGTGTATGAGGATGCAGGCCAACATTGGCTGGAACTAAATTAGGAATTGGATTTCTTATAAAATACTCCTCGAATTCGAACTAATTCAAAGTTTTCTTTGAGTTGAGCAACTCTGATTAGCGGTACAAAATGTTCATTTACGCGTAGAAAATACTATGTTGCCATAACTTTATACTGTATATATACACTGTATATAAAATGTTAAATTACTGGCTTACTACGTATTCCAAAACCGATCTACTAATGACGATAACTATACTGGATAGCCAAACAACAATAATAACAACAACAACAACAACAACTACATCACCACCACCACCACCACCACCAACAACAACAACAACAACAACAACAACAACAACGATGACAACGACGACAAGGCGACGATGACAACAACAACAACAATAATAAGGTCTAAGGTTTGTGTGTTTGACTCGCAGATCGGGCAGTATACGCTGTAGTGTCTTTCCCAAGGACACTACAGTGTCATTTCCTCACTCGATTCAGGGACTATTTAAAATTGCATATAAACGCCAGATGCTATTGACATCTTCATTCCTGAATTTTACACCACCGACATTGGCCCCCGCAACAGGCTCCCTCCTGTCCTATGGGCTAGGCTATTGTCCTACCCAAAAGAACTTAGACCATACCGGTAACGAATTTCAAGAGAGCACCGAGGCTGTGAAACCACCGATAGTGGATTGTTTAGATCTTCCTAAATGCGATAAAACCATCCAAAACTACTGGTAATTATACATTTTCTTAAAGATCTTAAACAGATCTTTCGTTCAACGTGTTTCATGAAACAAGGACGATATAGTGGCAGGTTAAACAAAGAGGGTTTTTTTCCCCCCGCTTTTCCTTCCAAATACTGGCCTCGCGAGCGGTTTAGGCGTACCTATACAGTATTTATCCAATACAATCCGAAATATTTTGTACAATTTTCAAACATCACACTCATTATATGTCACTTACACGCCATTTACCAGCATTGACGAAACTATTTTGTCACGGTTAGCTAGTTTTACTCGCCGATAATCTGGAAACTCACACACTGTCTTACAGATTCAGCGCTACCATGTGCACAATGTATTGCATCTCAGGCCGTGTCACCAGAGAAACTATTTTTAAGACGTTGCAAGTAATCTAAGGGAAGAATAAATTACCCGACTGTTATATTTTTTTCCTACGCAAGAGCGGCAAGACCCTTTCCTTGAACGGCTTCCCGGCTTTTCTCACGGTTGCCAAACTTAGCTGTTTCGGAGCTGCTTTTGGCTCTTTTCTCAGAAACCTTTGGTTTCCAAATAACTCATTGGCTCTTTGGCTCTTGTTTCGTTCCAGCGAACATTTGATCAAAACAGACTGACTTTTTTTTTTTTTAAAATTAATACTTCTCTAACACTGTAAGTTATTTCAAGTGACAGAGCTTCTCTCTCAACTGGGACAAAGAACGATCCCAAAACAGCATCACTTCAATAGTCGTGTCTTTTGCTCTCATGTATGCAGATAGGTTGGTGAGAATTATAATACCCTTGTATATCCTGTATCAAAGCAGTTCGTAGTGAATATTTTGTAGCACATGAAATCTTAGCCCCGGTCAAACTGCTGGTTGAATGTAAGTGCTAGATTACTCAAAAAAAAAAAAAAATCACCCTTGCNAAAAAAAATCATTCCTTTTGTGCCCCTGCCGCTATTAGAAGCTTTCCTCTGTCTTGTCTTACTTTGTCTTTCATTAGCACTCTAGGATCTGTTGATCCGTGATCCCCCGTGGCAAGCCCTCAGCTAGATATTACTATTAGATTCGTCAATACAGCGAATGGCACCGACGCCTGTGAATACTTGATATCAATAACTATGACTTCTCATGGATTCTGCTTTTGTAAGTTTCCTTATTTATCAGCGATGATGATGATGATGATGATGATGATATTGATGATGACAAAGATGATGAGAGAAGGAGAGGGAATGTGCAGAAATGGAGACGTGAAAAATAGAACAATTTCATTGTGAGCCTGATTCTGCCATTGCCGTTTCATTATTTTGACGTCGTTGCGGGCGTTGTCCGTAGTGTGCGACCTGGTGCTGCCCGGCATGTCGGAGTCGCTTTCTTCAACGTCCGCTCATGTCTTATTTATTATTAGGGGACGCCTCCAGGCTCTGTGCGGTGACACGGCCCCTTTGTGGCCAGCCCTCAACTAGATAATATACTGTATTTCCTTTATTCAAGGAATGTTAGGTCAACGGTCCCAGCCAATAATGTGAAATCAATAATTGTGACTGAATTCTTTTAGGTGATATCTCCTTAAAATCTTTTCAATGTTTAATACCTTATTATTTTACATAAAAAGAAATGCACCTATGAAAATTCCCAGCTCTAAATTTTCTACTTGGGTCAATGACCATTTTATTTCGAAAATGCCGATCCATCTTGTTGAAAAACTAACATAATTGCTTATGCCACATAAACATGTCAAGCGTGACTTTATGCATGGTTCTCTCCTTTTCCAAGACTTGCGTAGAAATTTACACTCTGAACTATTTCTGGTGAAAGTTGTTTCTAGTTGTTGCTGCCGTGCTTACAATGACAGGAATGGTAACAACAGTAGAAGTGGTATTGGTAATGGTCATAGTTATAGTTGAGTGGTGGTAATGGTAATGGTGATGCTGGTGCAGATGGTGATCGTATTGGTGGTGGCGTTGATGGTGGCGGTGGTGATGACAGTTTGTTGTTGTTGTTGTTGTTTTTATATGGTGGTAATGGTGATAGAATAGGATCAGTGGCGAAGGGTCCATGCAGTCTATGAATCTGAGGTTACCAACATATCATCTATTTGTCTAATACAATTTAATTTTAATCAATCCGCTGTTGTATCTCAAGAACCTATGCCCGCACCAAACGCTGTCGGAAACTCATTCGGCAGAAAAGAAGACTACATCGGCCCACCCGGCATTGTCAGAAACAAATTTACAAGGAACAGCTACTGCATACCTACAACACCGAGTCTCACATCATGAAGGTATGAAGATGCCAATGTTTTTTTCACTGTTGGTTAAATACAGTTTTATATCTCTCCTCAGTAACTTACGCAGGCGCCCCAAGCCAAAATACTTTCAACACAAAATACAGCTGTATGTAGTTTAGCTTTTCCTCCAGATTCTGACACAAAGAAAAATGCATGCCCCGTAACCAATTAGATTTTGAGAACTTAGGCAGTGAAGCAGGCATGTACCGGTAGGCCTTTTCACTCCTTAACAGGATAACCTCACCAGCCTTGCAACAACCACAAAGTTTATACTTGAGTGGTTAAACCTCACCTATTCTGAGTCTAAAATCTAATAGGGGCCTATCTAAGCCTTTGAAATTCAAATCCAACCCCTTCCCCCCTCCCCATGACCAGTTTTCTGATTATATAGGGACTATTTAAAATAGTATAATTCTATACCAGGTACTGTTGTCATCTTCATATCTGAATCTTACTTCACAGAAGTTGCTCCCTGCCTGCAACAGTCTTCCTCCTCTCCTGGTAGTCCTAGGGGCTGGGCTATTGTCCCACCCAAGAAAACTTCCACCATAACGAAATTCTTAAAGCTCTGCTGTTAGCAACACGTCGGAGGCAAGCAAGAAGTTGTGATTTACACAAGTTGGCGGTATTTATAGTCTCCTGGCTGTACTGTACCACAAAGCTACGCACAATTCTTTTCTTTCAGAACATCAAACACCAGTGTCGTCCCCAGTGCGGGATCAGCGCCCTTTTATTATGGGTCGTGTTGTGAAGAGCATTAAGCTTCAGATTGTGGGCCTGCCATTATCTTCTGAGAAATTTCACGAGAGGGGAGAGGGGGAGTGGGGTAAAATCTTGACACCGGAATGTGCAGAAACGGAGAAGTGAAAAATACAATTGCATTGCGAGCCTGATTCTGCCATTGCCGTTCTATTATTTTGACGTCGTTGCGGGAGTTGTCCGTAGTGTACAACATGGTGCTGCTCTGTCAGAGTCGCTTTCTTCAACGTCCTGCTGCTCAGTCGGTTCTTTTNTCGACAGGGCAAACAGTCCAACCCAGTCCATCTGACCTCATTTGCGCGTGTGTAACCATTACGCTTCAGATTGTGGGCCTGCCATTATCTTCTGAGAAATTTCACGAGAGGGGAGAGGGGGAGAGGGGTAAAATCTTGACACCGGAATGTGCAGAAACGGAGAAGTGAAAAATACAACAATTGCTTTGCGAGCCTGATTCTGCCATTGCCGTTCTATTATTTTGACGTCGTTGCGGGAGTTGTCCGTAGTGTACAACATGGTGCTGCTCTGTCAGAGTCGCTTTCTTCAACGTCCTGCTGCTCAGTCGGTTCTTTTACTCTAAATTCTAAAGTATGCAGGTAAATTGATGGCAATTATAATACCCTATACTACTAAGTATATCATGTACTAAAACAGTTCGTAGTGAATATTTTGTTGTCAGTGAAATCTTAACTCCAGTCAGACAGCTGGTTGGATGTAAGTGGATGATTACACCCCCCCCCCCCCCNAAACCACTCAAAAAAAAAATCACTCCTGCTGTTATTAGAAGCTTTCATCAGTCTTGTCTTATTTGTCTTTCAATGGCACTCCAGGATCTGTAGGCTCCGTGATCCTCTGTGGCCAGCCCTCAGCTAGATGTGTAATAGATTTGTCTATACAACAAATGGTACCGACGCCTGTGAATACTGTGATATCAAGAATTATAACTTCTCATCGATTCTGCATTACCTGTTTAGAAAGTTTCTTTATTTATCTGTGAGGATGATGATGATAAGGCTGTGTGAAGAGAAACTGTTTCTAAGAAGGTGCAAATAATCTGAGGGAAGACTACATTACCCACTGTGCTGATATTTTTTTTTTTTGGCGCTTGCTTTTTTGACGGTTGCCAGACCTGGCTCTTCGGAGCGAAATACCAGATGTTTGGCTCCTTTATAAAAGCCTTTGGCTCCCAAATAACCCATTGGCTCTTGTTTGGCTCCAGCGAACTTTAGATCATAACTGACTGATTTCAATTTAATTTAAATGCAAAAAATATTGATGCTTCTCTGAAACTGTATGGTATTTCAAGTGTCAGGGTTTCTCTCGTAATTGGGACAGTGAACACATATTAAAGAGCGATCCGAAAACTGCATCCATGTAACACTAACAGTCATTCCTCAATCATTTCCTAATGTATGCAGAAAGGCTGATGACAATTTTTACAAAACTGTGCCAAGGCAGTTCGTAGTAAATGTCTTTGTCTTATGCAAAATCTTAACCGAAGTCGGCCACTGACGGTTTCAGTGAGCTGTTTGGATGTATTGTAAGTATTAGATTACAAAAAAAATCCATCACCCTCGCTATGTTCCTGTTGCTATTACAATGGGAGACCCTGGAAAACACGACAACATTTTGTACAAATAAGATCATAAGGATGTTCTGAACTACTTGGGGTATTAATATGCCTACTGCAGTACTCTACCGAGGCAGTGTATACTATTTGCTTCTGAGCAGTCTACATTCAAGTTCAGTAATTATAATCTAAAGATTGAAATACCATAGCTACATGTATGAGAGAAGCCATGAAGGCAAACAGTGGAATTCTATTAAATTCTAATACATCCTTCCTGAACACAATGGCCTACTTAGCACCCTTCCATTCAACAGTTCCAACTGCTTTGTTTCTTAGAAGAAGCACTGTGAATAATATAAAACTTCTAACAGCACATCCTTAGTAGCATGGTCCAGAGAGCTGCTGTATTATCGAGATTCCATTACTGTACATTATTGTTTTGTAATCACCTGAACTGCAGCTGAACTCAAAACATAGTCATCTGGCTGACATTGACAAAAGTGAAAAGTATATATATTGATGCATTAATACATAATAATGCAGCAATTATTTTTGTTCTGTCTAAACAAATTTACATAAAGTGAAGGCAAAACAGTATATAGGTCTGTCTGTTTGAAGTTACCCCACCTCTTCCATCCACTCTCTCACACAACATCATTATCTCCACATAATATTAAAGAAAACACCCAACACAAACAATATCCATAATCCAATACATTGACACAATGTATTTATTATTTTATATAAGTCCCAAAGGATCTAACTAACAACGAAACTATGAAACAAATCAGAACCTCATAATCTTGAATCCTACATGCTTCAAAAACCTGCATACCTGTACTCTTGGCCCTTTCTTGAGTGTCTTCTTTTCTTATATCAGATTTAACTCACCTACAGGCACTCTTCATTATATACTGAACATCAATAGAAAGTATCTGCACAACCAGACAGATCCACAATGATAATGGTGGTGATGATGATGATTAGACTGATAATGCAATGGTCTTGCGGGAAGGGATGGGATACCGGTACAGTATTTACGATGTGCCTTTTCTCCTTCCGTGGTCATTATGGAAATACTGTACTCCACATTTTCCAATGATGTTCAGTATACAACAGAACTCACCTAACACTACAGCACTTTAACAGAGTCTCAGTTAACATTAAAAGAGAAGAAACTGATCAAAAGGCCCTCTTTACCCACGGTAAAATTTTATGGTTAATCCGATAAGAGAGATTTAGGAAACCTTTGATTTTTATGCACACCTGAGAGAAGAAAAAACGAGCTGTGCTGTAGCAATCTTTCCTCCCCTTATCCATCAATGATTTAGTGCGAAGGTGAATATTGCATCAGTCAAAGGTGATGACAACATATGCCTATCCCAACAACTTTTTAACTAGTTAAGGCCTTTGAAGCTGTCACATAGTAAATTTTGCCCTCTGGCATTTATTTAGTTATTTCCTCTAACATTGTACTGCAAATAGGTAACACGAAATTCATTTAACCTGCATCCTGCAACGATTTGGTCAATGCCTTCAATTTCATTTCTTTTTGGGTCCCTTGAAATTCAAGTTTGTGAGGTATAGTATTACTGTGGTATGACATACGATCTATCTCCTGCCTGTAAAGCACCACATCATAGGCATTCTATAAAATTGCATTCTATACAGTGTATCATTACCATTCCCCACTTTCTACCTAACCTGACATTTTTTTTTATTTACTTTTTCTTTATCATAATGAGTTCATGTTTACAAGCATCATGGGTCCAATCATTCAAACTTCAGTGAAATTAATCAGTTTGGTCAATTTTCAATAAAAATATTTTTATTTTGCAACAACAACCAAAACTTGAATTATCTACATTTTGGTCAAGGCCCATGATGTTTTAACTCTTCACTGAAGGCAGTGAATTCATTATGATTCACATTTAATTTCTATTTTTTCATCAAATTAAAATAAAACCAGCGCTAAAATCGAAGGAAAGATCATTACTGGGCAGCCAACAAGATGGGAAGAGGAATATAATTTATATGTACAGTATCTACAGAGCAACATGAATGCTTTTAAACACTAATGCCTAACATGAAGTAAATTAAGAGGCAAAATACATATGTTTAAAATTGGATCAGCTTATGATTTAGCATAGCTTATCATAGCTGATGTACAAAAACTCTAATATGACTGAAATGAAGAACTTCATATTCCCTCCTCATGTAACTTATACTGCATAGCAGAAAACTTCTAAGACAGCAAGAAGATCAAAACAGGCAAAAACAATGCAGAACAATGCCTCAACAAAAATAAGTTTGGAATGACATCTTCTGAAAGTCAGTGATATGTTTTCACAAATTATCATAACAACTAGAGATGCCTTCCACACCATTTTCTTCTCGGTGCATTAACACCAATTTGCATTTCTCTCAAAATTCATTTTTTACCTGATTTCATAGTGGTTTTTACATTCGCACTTAACATCTTAAAAATGTACACTGAACAGTTTCACAGCTACACTGAGTCTGTACATGAGCAGCCATGTACAGTAAACCTCAGCTCTAACGAGGGCACCAGTCCGACCGTCAGTCCTCGTTTGAAGCCAAGGTCTCGTTGACTGCAAGGTTCTGCAAAGTCAGGTGAAAACTGGTCTATCTCTAGTGAGAACCTTTAGCTAAAAGGAAACTTAATTTTGCACTTCAAAAATATTGCTGGTTGCTTCCCTTGACTCCAGACACCATTGGTGTGACAACATCGCAAGCATGTACCTACATGTATTTTTTTTTTGATTTTTACAATAATTTTTTTTTGGGGGGGAGGGGGGCAAAATTTTATTTCAAACTTTCAAACTAATCTCGCATTGTATGTTTCAGTCACTGTCTCCAAGTCTGTGATTAAAATTTTGCCAAGCGCAATGATTAGTCCAAACAAAAGGCTTGGCCAATCATCAGCCAAGCATATTATTCCATCATTCCCTAGTCCAATCCCCTCCCTTCCCCTCACCCTTGCACTGCAGAGACTTCAAGGGCTTTAATTACTCTTCGGCTGATTGCGCAGATGGTCCTATCTCTTTGACTCTTTCCTCCATGCCTTCTCTCCCTACTCCGCTCCTTTGCACTTACAACTTTTATTGGCAACCTTTCATGTTGACTCAATTTTGTAGACTGTTGTAATGTTAGCAATTGTTACATAAGCCTTCAGGAGCTGCTCGCTGCTGACAACAAAACAGGTGAAAAGGATGCGCGACGGCCTAACTTCAGATCGATGACCTTTTTAAAAACAAGATTGCTGAACTTTTGTGTTCATTAAATCAGAGGTACATTTACTATTACAATGAAGAAAAAAAACAAATTTTCATTTCACTTGTTGAATGTGAGGTCTCGTTGGATCTGAGCTCATTTTCGAGGTTCACAACTGTATTGAGAAATGAAAGTTTTAACTATCTCCTGTATAATCTGAAAACTGTTAGTTACTGCATTAAAGCAACAATATACTTAACACTGTGGTCTTAAACTGAATGAATTGGGGCAGGGTCTGAGAATAACATGGAGATTTCAAAATTGCAATGCGCGCAGCATAGGCAACAGGTATTAACAACCAAACACACTTGTTATGAAAACTCTGTAATATGCATCCAGCCCTACTGTGAAAACTTCCCAAGATATACTGCTGCGGCTAGCTTTGATTAGTCCAACGGATATTACTTAGATAAATATATTATTAACAAATCTTATGTGATATTACCATATTTCTACCAAAAAATGCAGAAAACCTAATGAAGAGATTACTCTCAGGACTGAGTATGTTTGACCACAATCACCATACTCATGAACAAGACAAGGTCATTTACCATAATTGATCACTTTTTAACCAGCTTTTGTATTTCCACAGTTTTTATTTATGATGAGCTTGTCATCTAACCTGAAGAACAACTTCAGCTGCCTACATGTACAATTGCACAGTAAATCACAGCATAACAAAAATACAAAGGGTAGTGGAAGACAAAGAGATTTTCAGGTTGAGATGGCACAGAAATCTGAAGTTTTAGTAGCAAAACGATCAGAAAATGAAGTGATCTATTTACAGATTCATCTTGCAAAAGTTCTGGATCACATCTGAAACAGACTGGATTAGTCCTTGCCAAAGTTTGTCTGGTGTGCACCTTTCCCTTCCTCAAACAGTCATCAATTGATGGTGCCTGCTCAAAATGCTGTATACCCTATTATTGATGCACCCTATCTCTTTTCCCATCCCCTGTTTTGTCTTCGAGTGATAACTTTTTAACAGCAGTCAAAGTTCATATGGTGATAAAACACATCACGGCTACATTACACACCATAAAGGTAACCACTAGGCACTTTTGCTTGCATCATGTGACACCAGTTACCGCTTCAACACCTGGTTGTTAAAATCTTCATTGGGGCATTTTCTTATCGCACTATCCTCAGGCAAAACCTCACACTGATACCAATTTACCATATTTCTTCAAACTCTACAATTTCTCCTGATTGTTCAGACTGTACTAAATCATCTTCTAATTGTTGCCCACTGTTTATTTCAAACACTAAGTGTTAACTAATGAGAGAGAATGAAGTATTAGAAGCAGGATCTGTATGAGGGGATAGACATATATTATGTATCTTACAGCCACAGTAATCAGTGCACAAACATCTACAGTATAATGGAAGGAGCAAGCCAAGACACCAGCTGTGGCATCTGGAATCACATTATCCCGCAAGAGATCACATCTCAATGATTGAGATCAGTGCAAACAACCTTAGATGCACATGCACATCGGGAAGATGAATATCCATGGGTCTTCTGCAATGCCAAATCCTCAGGTTATTTTCAGGACATTCAGGCAGAAATCCATGATGAACTCATCAAAACTGACTCGCCTCTTCCACCACTGCTTGAAACGAGGTGGTGCCTCCATAGACAAGTGGGGACAAATGCTGGTTGCACGAACTTTATATTTTGGCAGGAGGTCCATCAATCGAGGGGTTACAGTTGAGGGCAGAAACACATGCACCTGACATTTGTTTTTAGCTTCACGACAATCAACATCCTTGACGGTCGCAATAGTCTGTACAAGAACCTCCATAGGAGCTCCAGCCAGTTCATGAATTGAGACATAAGAGTTGGATGGATCCAGGAGAAGGAGGTGGCGTGGTGGTGGATATGTCTTATAAAATATGGCATGATAGCTTCCACCTCTCCCTGATGATCCAGAAAATGATGATGACAACTTCTGCTGGAAGATGGACAAAGCTGGCACCAAGGCTGCCTGGTGCATGTAGCCATACACAAGGGTTAAAAGGATGTTGAAGACAGTCCATAGGGCCAGAAAAGACAGCCTAGCCGGTGCCATGGCAGCTACAATCTTTGTTCCCATCACCACCAGGACTGGCAGAGCTGGGATGAGAAATCGTGGCTCCTGGTGGGGAAATACAGACAGACAAAGGATGGGGACCAACGCCATGAATGTCAGCCAAGCAACGCTTCTGAACTGACTTGTTCTTTTTGCTTTTCTGAATACATGAAATAGGGATGCAATACAAACTATGACAAAGGGAATATACAGAGGACCTAAGAGTAGTGGAAGATTTACAAAAAAGTGTAGGAAGCGAGGATGCAACCCATGCTTTGCTAAATTGCTAGAGTCCATGTTATACATCACAAAATTCCAAGGTGTCACCACTAATGCTGACTTAACCCTTTCAAAACTTGCATGAAGTGAGTGAGCTGAAAAATGACTGTCAATGCATACATTGAGAGATTCTGACAGAACTGCCATGAATTCAGGATTAAAATACATAGTATCAAGCAGGACAAATGCAACAAATGCTAAAGATGCACCCAAAGTTATATTGAAGATATGGCTAAGCAAAGATGCACTGCCCAATCTTGCTTGATGACAGCTGGTACTTAAGCTCCATAACCAATAGACAGTGGGCATGAATGCAAACACCAAGAATGTTGGACGATTAAAAAACCCTGCAGCAATAACTACTCCAATAAAAAAGGAAATAGATTTTGTGAGATTTGTGCCCACGTGGACATTTTCAATCACCCCACTCTCAGAGTCTGTCTTAGTTTCTGTCAACTCCTCTGTTTGTTTTCCTTTGTCTTCTTTTTTGTCCTCATTGGCAGTGACCATCTTGTCTGATTCCACTTCCTGATCCCCTCCATCTGCAGCATCTTTCTTGCCTTCAGATGTATTCTTCATTTCAGAATCTTTCATACCACTATCCTCCTTCTCTACATCAGAATCCTCTTTATCATCCACAGTCTTTTCTGAGTCATTCGCTTCTTTATCAGGGTTGGCCATTTCCTTGTCAGATTCAGGTGCTTGTTTGTCACCATCTTCAGAGGTGGCTTCCTCCTTTTCAGCTTGAGACAGGTAAGTCGATGACAATAAAGTTTGGGTGCCCGAGCATGACAAGGTCAGGAGAAGAACTATGGCCAGCAGGACTGACTCAATGGAATTGGAAAAAGTTCTGGTGTAGTATGTCCACGACACATATGAACTGCAGTAGAGTATGGTGCTCACATATCTATCGATGTGAAAACAATCTGCTAGCTTGCCAGTGGCAAGGTATCCAAACACACTAAGGAAAGCTAAAGGCAGCCTCGTTGCCATGACAACTTTGACAGCAGACAACTGGAATCCAGTGTAACCAGTTGAATTGATCCATTTCAGGAGATATAGGGGTGGCGCAGTCACCAGGTATGGGAAAACAATACTTCGGACTGGAAAGCTGGAATTGAACTCCCAGACTCTTTCATGGGCGACACCAAGGACATCCCCTGAAACAGAGACCATTCAAATGGTTTAAAATAAAGATGCATCACACTGGCTGATAAAACCACTGAAAACCAGACTGGCTGATATAAAACTGAAAATATATCAAACCAAATTTCTTGAGATTGAGTTTACCAAAATTATTGTATTGTGTGTGTGCATGAATTTATCTATGTTTAGGATGCCTTTCTTTTTTTTTTAAAATTAAATTGCTTAAGGGTGCTCAGAGCCTGTATGGTATGAGTGCTTTATAAATACAATTTCGGCTTTTTTTTTTTTTAATGATTAGATTTTCTCTTTCAATTGCCACAGATTTGGAAGCAATACAATATTAACTATCTTTTCTGACTCTGGGTGGAATCTTTAACACTTCTGGGAGAAATCTTTAACACTTTTCATCTAAATGGCACATATATGGCAAAAGATCTTTTACGTTAACATTCACGAAAAAAGTTTATGAGAAAAAATGCCATGTGATGCTGCTGATGGTCAGCGATGTGTGGATGAAAATGGCGATAAATCACTGATGCAAAATAGCAACAGGCGGCCGAAAAATGCTGTGAAATTAGTCTCTCATTAATCACTTAAAAAAAAGCCAAGGCTTTGGCTATGTCAGTTCAAGTGTGGTTGTGCTTTCATTCTTCTGCTTTTCTCCTCATGGCAATACGTAATGAAGTGCTTTCAATTTCAATTCTAAATCTGTTGTTTTACAACAGAACTGAGTGAATAACCATTTAGAACAAAAGAAAAGAACTAGGCATTTGTATTAACGACCGAGATTGACATACACATAAAACTGAATTAAAGGAAAGTGTCACAATTTTATCAGGATTCTCAGGATTTCTGAAAACACCTTTCATACAGTAAAGAAAATGAGTTTCAGTAGTTTCACACTAGTTTAGCCACAAACTGATACCATCTATTCTGATTATAACTGTAACTTCTTTTTAATCAGAGCATTTTTCTCAGCTGCATTTACAATATAATAAACTTCCTGAACAGAGCTATTGTAATTGAATAACCATACTTTTTTTCCATCCTCCCATGGAGCTGTGATTAAGCCTGTGTTATGTCACAAACCTACCTGCCACAATTTCTGATGACTGGAAGAATTCATCAGGGTGGATATAACCTGGCTGCGGGAACAGGACGGTGACGAAGTTGACACACAGCAGAATAGTTGCCACTTTGTTCATGGTGGCTGTGAATTGATGGGGGCTGCAAGCACCTGTGGACATGATAAAAGTATTCTCATTACATAAATGTTTGCTTTCCACATTCTTGTTTTGATGTAGGTACAGTTGAATGGTTTGCAGTGCATACATACACACTGCCAAATTGAGCTTTTTGCCACATCTTTCAGAAAATGTTGGGACAACCAACATACACTAAGTCTAAAAATCAGTCACTGGTATTGGACCATTTGGACCAGAACCTGAATTTTATCACAATACTAAGCCTTCCAGATCCAACTCCAAGTGTCAAAGGTATCAATTCTATTTAGATTCTGATACCTATAATTCCAATTCAATGTTAATTTTTGAAACTTCTCTTCTGATATACTGTACTTTCAATACTGTTTGATATCATTAGACTTTGCACTGAAGTGTTAGAAGATCTAATACAGTGCTGAGATTTGGAGGAGAACTTAAATTTATTGGTACTTTTGATATCTTTCAATTCCCCTAGAATTTGGATTTGAGGAGAATGGGAGCTAGACTAGTGTAGTATTGAGGATCAGTAACAGGGTCGAAATTAATTTTGATACTTTCAATATTTCCAACAGTCAATATATGCTGTAGGCTACTTCTGACACTGAATTGGAATCTATAAAATCTAAATATTCAAAGTATCGATATTCCCACCATTACACTGTTACATGGATGTAAAGAACACCACTCAAGAATGAAATTATTGAAATACTGCACGTGCCAGGCAAATGGGAGAATAAAAAAATATTACAGGATGGCCACCACAGTCACAGTGAGTTCCAGATCATTAATGAACAATTAGCGACTATCTCCTGGGACAGGACCACTCTTGCATAGATGCAATTCATTTAGTCATTTGTTTAGCCACAAGATTGGTCCTATTCCCTGATTATCCCCTATTAGCCCAGCAACTTTCACCAGGGTTGCTCAGAATATACACTAGACCCTACAGATATAGCCTGGCCTAATAATAGACACAATTCGCAATTTTCCTTCCCCTTTGCGCTTTGACTTTGGAGTTTTTGGAAAGGGATAGACAGTCTAGAAGTTGGGAAAGTGATGTTAAAAGAAAAAAAAATTATAGTCTAGACTAGTCTAGATCTAGAGACTAGTCTAGTCTAGATCTAGTCAATTGCTGATTTAAAATGTCTGGCACATCGGGAAGTCCTTCAAAGAAACTGAAAAACCTGACCAACCGGTCTTGGAAACTGCAGGTGCAACTGAATTATTTATGGTCTTCAGTGCAACGATCTTGTTTCCCACCAATGGCACCATCCCAGTGGCTTAGGCATAATCAGAGAATAGGACCGATCTTGTGGCTAAACAATGACTAAACGAACTGCATCTACACAAGAGCGGTCCTGTCCCAGGAGATAGTCTAGCCGTGGCTTCTTCTGTTGGATCAAGCTGACAATCGGGGAGGGGAAGAACTGCTTACCTTACTATGTAAACCATTAAATTGTTATTTGAGCTGGACCTCTAATCTATCCTTCTGAGTGTCTATGCATAGACTATGGCTCTAGGTCTAGAATAGGTCTAGATCATGATGTCCCTCCTAAAAGCACTAAACAGAGCACATTACACTAAGCCTACTTGAACTGTGTCAAAGTGTACAAAACACTTCTTTCGTACTTATTTCGTACCGCTTCCGTTTCGTATAAAAACACACCAGAGATTCGGTTTGGTCCTCGCTATAACTTCAAAAGTGCGTGAAGGGGTCGTCCATAAACTACTTATGCCAAGAGACGGTTTGATGCTAAGGTCAGTAAATTATGGTATTTGGTTGTGTTAAGAGTATACGAGTAAGGGACGGGTAAATCCAGCCTATTTGCCACTATTTCCGATAAGTTGTGAAGCACCAGAAAAGGATAAAAAGATCAAGCCGCCAAAACTTAGGAAGTGTCCATCCTCATAACTTAGGGATTATCCCGAACAAGTTTCAAGCTCATCAAACAGAGTTGCCAACTTGGCGACTTTCAGAAACCAGGCGATCGTAAAATTTTGTGAGCAACTAAATACTGGGTTTTTTTCGAAATCGGCACTAAACTTAATAGATTCACACAAATTTATTATCATAATTTCTCTTTGCTCTAAATAGGGTGATGTTTTATTTGTCAGTTTCAAGGTCACATCAGTCATGCTGCAACTCTACTCTTAAAAATATCATTTGCCGTCAGGATCATTACTTAGGTGAACTTCAATAAACTTTAAACACAGAGCCACAGCTTACCTCAGTCATGGTCACAAAAATAACATGATCTGAAAACAATACTCTTGTGAAATATTTCAAGTCATGGACTGTTGTTTAGTTTCTTTTTCTGGGGGGAGGGGGGGGGCGGGGGTGTACCTGTGCCCTGCTTGGTTAATAACAAGATGTTTGATTGCGTTTGTAATGTTTCTGATTTATGTGACTAGACTTTCTCTTTCTCTCTTCCTTTCTTTCTCTCTCTCTCCTTCTTTCTCTCTTTGATTATCAGGATTTTGGTGATGTTGTCACTATAAACCATTTTTGTTTTGTTTGTCTTCGCATTTCACGCTGCACTTGTCTGATGTTGTAATTGTCTTAATATTATATTTGTTGCTGATATTATTTATGCCGTCTTCAGTGGAGGATTTAGGTTTGGGGGGGGGGGCAGATGGTTAGGGCCCAGGGCTCTTGTGCTAGAGTGTAAGAATAATGATCCAGGAGGAAAAAATGCAGGAAAGAGAAGGCGACAGATAAAGAGTCAAGATGGGGAGAGGAGGAACCGGACAAATGTTCAAATTTTTAGTTTTAAAACTTAACTCAACCATCTCTAAAATCAGAATCAAAGTATATGACACTGCATTATTTGAAGAGAACAAATCCTGTAAGTTTTCATCGGCATGATGTATTGCTTCGATTGCATTCCCACTGTGCGAAACCCTGAATTCTGTGATCCATTGTTCTAGTCATATTATCAGCTTAGTTCAGATAGGTTTTAGAAAATATTCTATGGCAGAAGACCAGCCATCGCCCCAGTGTTATTCAGACAGATAATTATACACCCTTGTGTGAATCTTTTAAGGGAAAATGCTACCATTTCCCAGAGGTTGTAAATGCAGATTACATGGTGTGCAATTTATCATCTTAAATGCATTGGAGTTATGCAAATTTGAACGCCAAAGTGCTGAGTGATGCACTTTTCGTCCTTAAGGACGACGATCTGAGGATTACTGTCATTTGCGACGGTAAGGGTTGTTCATCTATTTCTCTTGGATATTTGTATGCGTGTATCAATGCTTTTCTGGATCGTCCATCTTGTTACATAATAACGAGAAACTAATAAGACACTTTTTGGTATAAACTTAAAGTAGGACACGCACATCAAAAATAATTTTCCACTTTTCAATACCTTTTCTCCTTAAAAATTATCTATGGTGCCCACCGAGTCAATTTTGCAAAGAAAGAGCATCGTTCTGTTATCGTGCGCGTATGTAATATGACGCAACAAAGAGAGCTAGAGTTACCGGGTTTGGCCCTTAAGTCCAGAATTATTCCCCTTCCCCGATCAGCAGAAGCCCGCGGCAAAAACGCTGACGTCACTTACGTTCCAGCATCTGCAGACACCTCTACCTGACAATGTATTATTCAGCTTTTAATTAAGGTTCTGGTATTCCAAATTCAAATGTAAAGTTTGATAGAGTAAGCCAGAAAAAGTATTCTGCATTTTTATTGCCTCAGCATGATTTTGTTTGGCATATCTACTGTTCACAGAGGAATTAAAACATTCATACCAACATGCTATCACCCGTCCTCACAGCACTGGCTAGACAGCTGGGCCATGTGGCAGGAACGTATTTGACGTAAGCTTATGGCCGCCACGCGCGCAGTGGTTGTAACAATTCGGACTGTGGATAATGTAATCATATGGGTTGTCTGGGGCCAGCAGAGGCGTCATATCATTATGACAGACACTTGAAGGACTGTTTCATTGGAATAATAGGGTACCGTATGATTTAATATGGTCTGTAGGACGGTTCAGTCTTCCTTTAACTAACTTTTTAAAGGGAATATTCCTTTATATATATAATGAGGCTTTGAGTTTTCATTCTTGACCCTATATTATTCAGTTTTTAAAAAAAAACAAATAAAATTTTCTCATCAATTTGCCACCACACTTGGCAAATCTGGCAATAGCACTATCAAATCAAATCGGATGGGCTGCTGAGCACTATCGAATCCTAGGCACAAGGGATGAATTGTGTTATTGTTGATATTGCAATCAAACTACTTTCCTAGACCAATTATTATAATATAAGCCTAGCTATTCCTAATTTATTGCTTAAACTCAAAATGATTAGAATTTGTGATTAGTTGACCGTTAAAATTGAAATAGAACTTTGTCAATGGAAAAAATTATGATATCTATTGCACAATTAGTTGATTTTAAATTTTGGATCGAATCCACCCATTTCTATCTTCATCGCAATGATCGCAACGTAGTACGCATCATAGAAAAATCGGAAGTGAGTGAGAGAGAAGCTGCCTAGGTATGGCGGGTTTTCGAATTACCTCATATAGAATAGCACTGTCATCATGAATGTTAGAGCAAGCAGATTCTCGATATATGAAATCGGAAACTGCAGGACGAATCAGCATTAAAGCCAAGTAGTTTGCGCCAGAAGATTTGCTCCCCTCAAAAGATGGTAACACTGTGTAACTTGAGTCTGGACTTGCTCGCCGTGCAGGGATCTTGTTAGTGTTAGTCTTACCGTAAGAGTTGGACGAACTGTATTTCTCAAGTCACTCCAACACCCATATCAAGTCACCAGTTGGTCTAGTCTAGTCCAGACCCACAGAACCAAAAAATCTACGCAAGGTAGGCTCTTGTGTAGGTTAGGGGCAGAACCATTTTTTTTTTTTTTGCATCGGACGACAGTACAGTTCATTTTAGTATTTTTAGACTAGTCTAGACTAGTGATGATAGTCTAGATAGACTAGTCTAACTCTAATTTAGGGCAATGTCGTCGTCGAACGAAGGACAGCACCGCAGTGATAGTGATACAGTTCATTTAGTCATAGACAGGTCATAGACTATATCGATACTTCGACTAAATCGGTGCTGTTGTTAGAGAAAGCTTAATTTAGTTTTTCAGTTTATTACAGTACATTGTTCATTGTTCAAATTCTCCATGACCAATGAAGTGGTCATACCTTCATCTCTGGTCTCTGTTTTTTTGTTTTGGAAACTGTCTGATTGTTAAGAGCCATGTTCATGGTGTTACTGCAAAATCAGTGCTATTCCAGCAGCGGGAGGAATTCCAATCAGTGTGTCAATGTGTGCCAGAAAGATTTCCGCATGCAACACTCACTGAACCAACAACATAACCTGATCCTAACCCTAATCCAACTAACCCTAACCCTGACCCTGGGTTGGGGTTGGGGTTAGGGTTAGGGTTAGGGTATATTGTTGGTTTGGTGTGTTGCATGTGGAAATCTTTCCGGCACACATATGAATATGATATGGAATTCCTCCCCCACCAAATATAGACTAGGTCAGGTCAGTTCCTCCTTCTGCCACCTCTGGACATACTGAATCACCAGATCATTCATATTCACTAATCACTGGTCTAATAGTCTAATAATTAGTCTAGACTAGTCTAATGGTTTTAAGTTGTTCCTCTTTTCTTTTATTCCTTTGTAGGAGATCCTTTAAAAGTTTCCTTGAAGGCATCTTTTCCAGAGGGCATTGCATGCATCAATCAATCTAGATCTTCTATGTTTCACTAAGTGTTACCTTTTTATATTATGTATCTAAAGTCAACTACAGTGGCATTGTTTGTATAGCATATTTTGTTTGGTGTTTAGTTTTCTTGGCATTTGTTATGTTGATTAGCCGGTCATTACAGTTCCTCCACATCTAGTAATGTGTACTGCGTATCATATGTATGTTAGTCTGACCTTCAGTGATGCAGAATTTTCTTTCCAGATAAGTATTTGTTATTTAGCTATCTCAGGACAGCACTGCTATTATAATGATACAGTTCATTTAGTTTCAGACAAGTCATCGAATTGGTGCTGTTATATAAGAAGGCGGTGTTTTCCTCAGGGAGGAATTCCATATGTGTGCCAGAAAGATTTCCGTATGCAACACACCGAACCAACAACATACCCAAACCCTAACCATAACCCTAACCCAGTGTCAGGGTTAGGGTTATGGTTAGAGTAGGGTTAGGATTAGGGTTAGGGTATGTTGTTGGTTCGATGTGTTCTTTGCGGAAATCTTTCTGGCACACATATGGAATTCCTCCCTTTCCACATCTTCATCATTCAGTTTATATGTTTTTGTCAGCTTCAGCATTACTTGATGTTGAATCTGTGTTACCTGTCATAAAAAATATTGACATGGATGAGTTTTCATTATGTGAAGTAACAGTAATTCTTATTTCTTCATGCCCTTCACATTTCATCAGGTCCCAGATGGAGACTAGTCTAGATGATGAGACCTTGCTCACAGGGGCTGAGGGCAACCAGCCATATGTGAATGATACTTGCCCCTTCACACCAGCACCAATGGCAGCCTCAACTATTATTAAAGACCAAGGGTAAATCTATATTTCAACTTTAAAAACTTAAAGGGTCAAGAATCTAGATTGATCATGAATTAAGTAAGATCACTTTCTTGAAAGAGAATTCATTGTTGATTTCAGGGATATCAGTCTCTAGAGAGTTCTGTGATTTGAAAATTTTATCCTTTCAAATAAGGATTTTAGACAGTGGTCAGAGAAAGTGTGCAGAAATTAAACATGATTTTTAATAATTCCTTTTTTAAAATTATGTCATAGCTCTTTTACATGGAAATTCTCTTGTTATTTGGAAATATGATTAATGCATTTGCAGCTTTATTTCTGTGTATGTTGTATTTAAGTTGCTGCTATACTTATCCTAATATTGTTTAAATATTAAAATGGCAGAAATTCAGAGAATGTTATGAAATGGAAATGACGTCCTTGGTGGGCTTTTCAAGATCTGCTTTGATGATCTTTCATGACAGCCTCCTCGTGTGTCTTTATGAAAAACTGTGTTTCTTTTGACATTTTAGAGGCCTCTCATCCAGTCACTTGATATAAAGTGGCTGACATCAAGGGTAGGAATAGATTGCTGTTAAGAATAAATAGTTGTCTCTAAGACTATTAAGTTTCAAGAGAGCTTACAACAGTATGGCATTCTGTAACCTGTATCATCTCTGCTTCAGGATTGATCAGTAATTATAGTTATGGATATATTTAAAAATTCATCTTTTTAAACAGTGCAATTCAAATATGTTCAAGTGAAGTACTGATTTCATTTTACCTCTGAAATGATTTGTCAAATTGTATTTGCAGGTCTCGAAAGAAAATTCCCACCAATCAGGGTGGCTCTTTTGTTTCAGTCTCTCCAGAGGATAAAGATAGTGGGTGAGTATTTCTGAGGCAGTCCATAGTATGGCCCTGACAAAGATTTGACTTGCTTTTGGTACTTTTGACAAAACCTGAAATAGGATCTTACAGTAAAACAAGTCTTACTGTTTGTGTGAGAAATACTTTGTATGCTCATCCCAACAAATTATAACCGGCCTTGATGTGATGTGGACTTTCATGTTTGTCTTTTTTTAGAGGAGAAAGAAAGCATGCATGGTTCTGTTGGTGAAACAAGATGACTTCATGAGATTATTTTTTTTAATCGGGGGGGGAGGGGAGAGGTGGGAGGAAGGTGGAGGGTACATCACTTCTGAATAACAAAGTCTTTGTTTTCTGTTTGCTATTCCTATTAATGTTGCCAGTAATAAAGAACAGTCCACAAACATGAGTCTTACAATTTCTTGTACATTTAGCTATAGATTCTTGTTTGTATTTTTGTTCGGGAGGAAATGAATAATAAAGAAGCTATGTTATGATTTGTCATTCCAATTTCAGGTCAAGTGATGACAGATCTTCCCTGGGACTTCTTCCAAGCGACTGCCTTTTAGGTAAGTCTCACTGTGGCATTAGGCGAGATTGGTTCGTGGTCTGTTCTAGGGCAAGATGGAACTTGGGGACATATAAACAATATATTATGTAGAGAGGATGCTGCATCCAAGAACTCACACACAAAAACATTGTTTTTTATGGCCCATTTTAAGCCCACTGAGGACATTTCTGTTGGTTACCCAACCAAGTAGTACACAGAAATCACTGGACATGCATTTTATCAAGACATGAGTTTGTTTCTAGGATACAAGCGTGTGAAGAAATAGTATGGCAATATTCCATATAATTATGTTGGTTTGTTATCATGACTGACTAAACGAATCCAAAGGAATAGCTACTTACTGAATCACTACATCTACAGCATGCTGCCGTTATACTGCGCAATCATAAAATATTTTTGGTTTACCAGTCTGGAAGGGTTTCCATTGTGATATTGCTTGAGATACCGGGTTTTTGAAATATTCTGCTTATTTAGGGAATAATATTGACTCGCAATATATATATATATATTATATTACAACTCTAGTGACGCTGCGATAGAATTTATTCTACCGTACAGTCTGCTCACTACTCTTGAATGTGGCAATGGATTATATACACTTATTGCCATAGGTGCACTGGTAGAATTTTGAAGGATGCTGTCAGCTGTTGGGCTGGCAGATAACACATTATCTGTAATGATAACGCAGCCAGTAATAGGGATGACATTTCAAAAGATTAGACTGTCCTGAAAATTTGTAAGGCCAGCAGAAAACTTAGGAAAGTTTGCTATCTTAACTCTCAGCGTGAGGTGCCACAGGTCCAGCCTCCAACTAAGAAAAAAAAGGAGTGCACTTTACAAAACTGGATGGGCCAGTCATCTCAGGTTTTGATATTTCACTTGTTTCTCTCTTGACTTGCATGTTAGGCATTAACATGGTGTTGGCTCACAATGCACACTATGGATAAGAAATGGGTAAGACAGATCTGTTTGGTTGAGAGAGTTATAGTATGATGAGCACAAGGATGAACTCTTCTGATTTTGGAAATAAAGACCTTTGCTAACTTTATTCAGCTGTATAGGTGTAAGGGAGTTATTTCTTTATAAAAATATTTATCATCATTCTCACATTTTATTCAGACACTGAGAATGATCTACTAAAGAACAGGATTTGTGAGTAAAACTTTTGCCGTTCATTCTGTTAACCTAGATTGCATGGGGTTTTATGATTTCTGTGAAGTTTATATATTGATAATTTCCTTTAGATGATAGACATGACACTTGTCTGGGCATGCAGTATTAAAGTGCGACTAAAGTGCTAGAAAAAATGTGATTTCCGACAGTTTTTATATTTTCAATATCAAAAGTCATCATTTTTGCTAAAAAATAATATTTCAAAATTAATTTTACAACTTTTAACCTATTCTGAAATTGTAAGAAAAAAACCGTACCGGAAACGTCACGTCAGCGCGGAAGTCGCGGTGTTTTCAATCGAGAACAATGGCAAATACGGTCGAGCCGTATCAGTTCGAGCCCCTGCGCCGAAAAACAGATGACGAGGATATAATTGAGGAGAAGACTATTGGACCATCATTTCAGGAATGGTAAGCAAGCATTCTGTCACAGTTTAGCGCACAACAATAACCCATTGTTTCCACGTGGGAGCGAGCCCTACTGAGTGCAGTGCTACGCGTAATAGCCTTTAGCCCGACGCGCAATAGCCTTGAGGCGTGTACACAGTGTTGGTGACGTCACGTATTTCTGGCGAGGCGAGCAGCGGTAACGCTAACACAGGAGGGCATGGGCATGTGTTATTCTTTGTGATTTCTTCGAAACGCGTTAGATTTGATGGGTTTGAGAAGGTCATTAGGAAGTTTGAATCACTGATGCATGTTAAAATAGTAATTTTACAGGATTCTGTGCACTGCACCATAAAAGTACTTTAGTCGCACATTAAATTTACCATGTTCTACGGAAATTATACTTTCCATGGAACTGGTTCATCTCATCCTGCCTTCTTGAATGAGAATATGTCAGTGAAAAATCACGATTTAGTGTTGTGCAAATCATCTACTTTGTCTCAAAATTTTTGCATTAGAAATGGAACCTCTGTATTAGAATAATGAATGCAGAAGTAGATATTAACGTGAAATGTGTGTTATTCTGTTCCGTAAAAAAACTATCTTCCAAAAAAAAAAAAAACAATTGTAGACCAATTATGCCAGTTGTGTTCTCTGTAAATTTCATATGCATTCATGATTTTACCAGAAAAAATAAGTGTGTGTATTTGCCTAATGTCTGCTGTTTGTTTTGTTTAACACACTTAACCTTAATAATGATGCAGTAAATTATGGAGATGGTGGGTGGATTTTGTAATATTTGCCTTGCAGCCATTAAAATGAGGCTTAAAGCGCTTTTGGAGTAATTCAAGTTCTTGGATTGATATGAACACTTTATGATTATATTTTCTTCAAGTGAAAATAGTCTGGCTTGAGATAGACAGGTGTCCCCTATGCAATGGAAAAAAATTCAGAGAAAATTATGCTTAAAGAACTTAAAACTGTAAAAGTGACATAAATTACTTTGAGGAAAAAAAAAGATTTCCTCTCAATTACTGACCAGTTGCCCATGAAAGAAATATTTTTGTTTACACTAAGGGCTCCTGATATTTCAAGTCTTCGGAGTTATTTATGCCTCAGTTTGGTTGGTTGCAAGGTGTTCATTTTAAGAGAAGTAATGCATTCTCTATAGAGAGAGTAGAATGGATCTCCTTCCTTTCAATAACAGAATCTTGTGCCTAATGCAGCTCACCAGTGCAGACCTTCCTCTTTATTGCAAAGAAGTTTGTGATCAAAGATTACTGCATGAATATCAGTCACAGCATAACTGAACTACCGTTTGATTATAACTTTTCCCATGGTCCTAAATACTTGTGCTTAAGCAGAATTGACTGTACAGTGGAACTTGAAGAAGGCCACCACTGTTTGTGTCTTAGGTGACTGCCTTATACAGGTTGACTTTTTCTTCATCTTTTCTTCTTCTTTTTTTTGCCTTGTGAAGATTCAACTGCAACCTTTTGGTATATCTTGGAAGCAGGCTTGAGGCCTACATTTAGCACTTTCAAAGACAAAGCATAATATATTCAGACAGTAGACACAATATCTCTTATCAAATGGTTGGCCTCAAGACCTTTGAAAAAAATAGCCCTAATAAAGTTTCTATTTGGCCAACTGATGGTTGTTTCACACATTGTTACACAGTGATCATATTTGAGCCAGATGGGTGTTGCCATAAAGTGGTCAAGTATATATAAGAAATACAAATGGCCATCATGGCAGGTACTGCAGGGCCAGTTTAGACTATCTTTACAGTGTTGTCCTCACATCTGCATTCATGCTTTTTTAAATAATTTTGAATTCTCAGGCATGTCACAGAGCATCTTGCCTTTGGAGTCTTCTGCCAAAATACATGGCTCAAACACAAGCAGTGGTCAGAAAAATCTCTTGGTAGATTCTGGGTCTTCAAGAGAACACACAGCAGATTCCCATGAGTATATGACGACTGTCAAGAAATGTCCTCCAGGTAGGTTCTTGGCATGTGATGTTTCAAGTTTCAAGCTTGCTTATTGCTAGGCATTAAGCCAAGACTTGACAAAGCAGTGCATTAACACAGTCAGTTCTGTTACAATGATCGCAGCATTTGTCAGAAGAAGTAGCACAACTTAGTTCACAACCTAGCTCCTGCACATGCTCCCTTCCTTTTTCCTCTATCTGTATCTATTTTAAGGAAGAAAGCAAAGCCTGTTGATAAAATGTAGGAATAGGACAGATGGTATTCAGATCTTGCTGTGTGCTAATTGTGTTGGACAGAAAAGTTGAGAGTGAGTCGCCCCTTCGTTACTGTTGGTTTAGACATCTTTACTCACAAAAATGAAACTTCCAAAGTCACAGTTATTATATTAGATTTAAGATGGTCCTCTAAAATTGAAGTTCATGCCTACTGCACATACTTTCTTCTGTGCTGTTCCTCTAATCATGAGGTTACATTACAGTCAAATGATTCATCTGAATTACTTATGATTCAGGTTTACACACATCCATAATGTCTAATATCTATCTTCTGGAGGCTGAAATTCAGCTGATGATTGTTTTAATTAGACAGGCACCTCATTTCAAGAATTTTCCATTATCTTTAACTTTTACATCTGAATGTACCTAAGAGGCCGCAAAATCTGTTTGATACTCTCAACACAAGGGAATAATAATAATAATGCGGTTTATAAGTCTCATATCCAGGCTAATGCCCGCTCATGCGACTTCACACTAAGGAAGCTTTTTCAGTTTCTTTGGATACAATTACATTCTTTTAAGACTTTTTGACAGAACTATCTGTCTTTCAAGTTAAAAATGTTAAGCAGAGGTAAAAATGTACATATACATATTTTTTTTTTTTGCTTGCATTATTGTGATGGCTGTGTTGCAAAATTTTTTCAACTTTCCAGTGGGTCTGGTTATGAGGGGTGGAGGTCAGTATGCACCACAAGCTTTGTTCCAGAGTATAGAGGAAGAAGTGAATGATTGTAGACAGAATCAACAGGAAGAGGATCCTGATCATACCATCCACCAGGTAAGATCTTGAACACTTTCAACCTGCATCAGACACCGATGTGCAACCATAAATGTTTCCTTTCACGCATTGCATATCATTATGGATCCATTCTCCTCATCTAGCCTGAACCACACAGCAGTAGGCATGGGGTTCCCCCAATTTATTTTTAGCATAAAATTATTTCTGGTCAAAGGGAAGTTACTGCTGTGTTGATAGTGAACTATTTGCCCAACAGTTTATACATAATTTGTGCAGACAGAAAGTGGAAGTTTTGAATCAGTCCAGCTTTCAAGGGTCAGACTGGGTGGGAGTGGTCAGCATGATTAGCAGACATCCCTTCCCTCTTCAACTCATCATTCAGAAGAAAGCAATGGATTTGATGATTAAGTTAATGGATCATGATAAAGGTCTTCAACTGTGGGCAATACTTACGAACAATTCTTTTCCAGTTAAGTGGAATTTGAGATGTTCAGTTATCCAGTAATTTGTTCATTATTCTGCCCATTGAAAGTAGAGTCAACTCCTTTAATTGTAACTCCTCAAGAGCATAGAAAAAGTTGTGATTGAAAGGAGGTGTGATTGTCCAAGGCCTTTTGTATATATAGAAATGTCTCACATTTTGTGAGGTGGGAAAACATCGCAATTAAGTGAAAGTTATGATAACCTGGATTGCGATAAGTTGACTGTAGCTACAGCAGGACCTCCCAACCTCTGGAAAAATGGTTGTATTGCTCTGGTCCCATCCCTTATATAAAAAAAAGATTACTTCAAACACTTTACCAACTTGAAATAGTAGACTGTTCTCTAAGAATTCTAGTCCGTGAGATCCTTATTTTGGCGTGAGCAACATTTTAGAAAATTCAGTCCTTGGGAATGATAATGTATTTCTACGCAGGCTCAGGCATTTTAACATACAAAATGAAATCATTCAGTTATTCTATACTTCAACCCTCCAAAGCATTTTACGTTTGGAATTACATGCTGGGCCGGTAACATCACAAACAGGGATAAAAACAAAATAAATCGCATTGTTAAAAAAGCTGGAAAAATAATGCATGTCACATTGCCATCCATTGATCAGCTGTATTTGAGAGCGACTATTGACAAAGTAAATAAAATTCTCACTGATATTGAACATCCTCTATTTAATAAATATAAAACATCAGTTCGAAGCGGCAGACTTTTGTCCCTGTGTTGCAAAAGAGAGAGATATAGAAATTCTTTTGTGCTGCATTCAGACAGATGACGAGGGACTCTCCGTCACAGTATCTTAAAAAAAAAAAAATGAGGCACACTGCACTGTAAATTCACAGTGAGAATGGCCAGAAGTGGTGGGGGAGGGAGGAGGGGGTATGAGACTAACGTGTGAAGTGAACAAGTGATTATTGTTGTGATTGGTTTGTAACCTGTTTTATGAATCGTATGGCAGTATGCATGAATGTGAGTTAGTCTGAGTATTGTATTGTAATGAGTTATGTACTACTATGTTTAGACTTTTTGATTATTTATTATTTACTCTCATGGACCGCAGCCAAGGCAATTTTCCTTTCTAAGGATAATAAAGTCATTCTTATCTTATCTTATCTTATCTTATCTTATCTTAGGTTTCATAAAATTTACTGAACTTATTTAGGCATCTGTTGGTAGTACATGGTTTGTTAGCTTGATGGTATAGCTTTCATGGTCTTGCCAAGAGACTTTAAGGATTTTGCTCTTTCATAGTTGTGATTACCTGCAGTCACATTGTTTTGCAGGTGGAGCTTGAGGCTGAGGATGTTGCAGAACTGGAAGCTTTCTCTGACTTTGATGATTTTTCATCTGATGAGGGTGAGTAAAACTTTTGATGATCAACATTACTGATCATGGTTCAGCTAGGTCACTAAAAGTCAGTAGTTTTGTAAAGCAGATCCCTAAAGAAGTCCTTCAACTATAAGTTGTTTTAATGAAGTTCTTAAAAAGACCTTGAGAGCATTTAGAATAATATTAGTACTGAAAATTGTTTAATATATTTTCTGTGTTCTTTGTGGTGAGCTGCTATTTTTGCATTGGACTGTGCTGCATGTGGTAGATGACAAACCACAATCTTTATTTGATGATAAGATGTAAACAGTATGCTGCATCTTATTTTTTTTTTTAGAAAAAGAGGATGGAGGTGCTGCTGATAAGATTGACAATGATCAGTGTGGCCAAGGAGAGGAGTAAGTTTCTTGTTGCTGTTGTCATATTAATTATTGTTTAGTGGATTTGCTTGCTGTCACCTAATTGGTGATTTTTCATTGAAATGACATTTTGGCCCTCCCATCAGGTGGAAGTTCAGGTGAAATGGAAATTTTTTATTATGTGAGCTGAGCCCATCACAATGTATTGTGTGAGAAATACCAAACAGGATCACAGCAAGTTTAATAAAATTTCACAACAGCCATAGTGAAATGTTTTGCCACTCAGGTGTATGCTAAATCTGCTTCTATTGTATAATTATGCATTCTCTATAGCAGTGTAACTAGTAAAGGATTTGTAAGTTATCTTGATTTTTTTTTTTACCTTGGCATTTACAATGAAAAATGCTTCCTTCTAAATTACTGTTCATAGTTCCCACTCATGATCCCAACGAACATAATTTATGTTTGTTAGGTTAGAATGTTTGGTATGTAGCATTTCCAGAGACCATGATATTTTCTCACTTAGCTGTCCTTCCACTGGGCTCGGTCTCCTTTAAATCAGCTTTTGTTTTCATTCATCACAGCCTTAACTTTGAATGGCTTAGCAGTTCTTTTCAGTTTGAGTAGTTCCTCACCTCACCTGTTGGCTGCAAGTAGCTATAGCATTCATAAGGGCCATTCACAGATGCTGTGATAAATACTGATAGCATATTTATGCCATTTTGTAGAACTACGCATCTTTGACACTATTAAATCATTGTTATTGAACATGTTTGTCGCATACACAGGCCACATGGAACTGCAAAAGAAGAGGACTTTCCAGTGCCATCCATGGATGGACTCTTCAGAGTTCCACTACCTCCCAAAATGCCATCAGCAACGGGTATGTAACATTGTTTTCTGGGTTAAGAGTAGATGTGAACAGTGCAGTAGATCTCTCTAATAACAGCTGCGGATGCACTGAGACTTTGCTTGCTGACAAAGGCACTAGTTTAGTTCCCTGTGTCTTTTTCTTTAACAATAAAGTTGAAAAAACATCTGATTTAGAACAGTGGTAAAATCACACATCTCGTTCAGTGTGCAGGGATGCCAATTTTCCGGATTTCCGGATTTTTCGACGTTTTTAGCGGCGGGAAAGAAAATCAGGATATTTCGGCGTTTTGAGCGACGGAGAAAAAAAAATCCAGCGCTATCCGGATAACATTCATGAAAATGAAATACATGAAGGACGAATCGCACGAAAACCGGAAGTTAGATATTTTACAAACTTTCGGAATGCACGCGCACATGCCTCTAACGAGGTCAGAGGGATACCGGTGCTATATTTAGCACTAGAACTTGCGGAAAGTGTAAACAGTGCACTCGGGTCATCAATCAAGAAAGGACAATGATGTAAAATGAATAGTCCTACTCAGAATCCATTGTTTTCTATAAATTATATTTATTATTATAAATCTGATTACATCCGTAAGCTGAAACTGAAAAAAAATGGATACGTGTGGTGCACACTGTGCAGTAATAAACTACGGCACACCGGGAAAGAAGGCCTAAGCTCTACTCTTCATGGAATGGTCACATCGTAACACTAACAGTAGGATTCCGGCGAGTTTCAAGGACATTAAAGAGAAAGAGAATACAGCCAAGCTTTCAGCAGCTTTTTTGTGAACTTGGTGTCAACCATTGAATCCAACCAACTCAGTCTGAACTCTGCAAGTCAAAACACTACTCATTTGTGCATATTTTATCAGGACCAAATAAGAGATGACAAATGTAAGTTATGAGTAAAGAGATGGTTAAAGGAAAATAACGTGCGCCTTGTTTGTTTAAATTTCACGGTGATGTATTCAGAAGTGAAATTATGAAAGAAAAAATTTGATTTTTATCCTAAATGACAGTTTGCAGTTCCCACTCACCCCTGATGTGGCTATTCTTTGCTGTCCCCTGTGTGTAGATATATATTAATTTCTATACTTTATCTGTGCAGAAGAAATTTAGGCCTTAAGTTATGTGGACGCAATTCTAAAATTGACTTTTCTTTAACCTTTATTTGGTTTTAATGTTTACTTTAATGCCTTATAATTGTGGAAAATGATTCAGAATTAAAAGCACAACGGTTGGGTTGGTTTCCATCGAAAATGTCGATACGCCGCGCGCTCGAGCAATTTTCAGGATTTTTTTGGGTCAGTCATTGGCATCCCTGAGTATGGAATTTATCAACCCACAGCACTTTGATAGGAGAGACTGCAATTGATAGAAATTGCAATGATAAACTGCGTGACTGGCTTTCAGTGAGACTTTGGTCAGAACAGTGAAAACCATGTGGTCTTTATGAACTAGTTATATCTAGTGTTTAATGTTTTACCTAGTGTTTTACTGGTCGACTCCGTTTAATCACAATTTGGATAAATGCAACATTTTTTATGTAATAAAATGCTGTGTGTATATATATATATATATAGATATATGAAAGTCATTGGATAATCACAGCTTCTTTTAATGGTAACTTCCATACTTTTGAGTGGTTGTGATTAAGCAGAATTGTGGCTGATTTTTGGGGACTTCAAATATGTCAGCAAAAAGTTGATCAGTATCATCTGTAGTTTTTTCTGATTTGCTTGTTTTGACATTCCTGAGCAGTAAACACATTGCATGAACTTTACTTCTGTTCTTCCTGCAACCAATAGATTGCTAATTAAGCCTGTAGATGGATAGCTTTCATTATTTCTTTCATTATTTATAATAATTGGAATTGCTAAGAACATTCAGAGTTGAATTTAATTGCCA
>JAWQUT010000032.1:61703-74020 GCA_033807755.1 Ellobium chinense
CTGCTGGGGGTGTGACTCACAAAGCTGCTGGCCATCCTCAAGAATTATCCATGGTTTTCGGAGATTCCATACCATTTCATCAGTCAAATTCAGCCATGGAGTGGGGACCATCCATAGACTTTGGGGATGCTTCACATGTCCAGGATTCGGGCTTGGGACAGACAGAAAGTATGCCTGGAACTGAAAAAGGCAAACCGGAGGCTGAAAATTTTGAGAGTAAGATTTTGGAAGGTAGTTGAACAATCATATCCTAGTTGTTATCTGTTTGCCACTTCTGCCTCTCATCATTCTTTTGGAGACTATTGCTTTATCATTTAAACCCACAACTGCAGTGCACAAGACGTCGAAACTTGTCTAATCTATTGATCATATTTCATAATATCCAAAGGACTTTTCAAAATCAGCTTTCGCTGTTGAATCTGAAAAGTTTTACATGTAAGCTTTTCATAATAAGCATGAGTTACTGAATATAAGGACTTTACTTTGTGCCTGATAGACTTAATTCAATGAGACTGTCACTTGATAGCTTCAAAATTTCCGTCCTCTGTTCATGAGTAAATCTGACCAAAGATATGGCACTAGATGCTTTCAAAGGACATTTTACCATCTGCACAGGTTGTGCCGTAACTTTTTGTTAAAAATGTTCAAAGGTAATCATATTTCATAAATCTATCTTTACCTTAACAGATGAGGACACCAAGAAAAATGTGACAGAAGACATGCAATTGTTTGAAGGATCTAACAGTGAGAGGAGAAATCCTTTTGATGTGGACAATCCGTTTAATGCACACAATCCATTTGATACGGACAACCCATTTGATACATTTGGGAAGCAGACTGGTGAACTTGGGGAACTAGGACATTCAAATTTACAACCACCAAAAGAAGTGTCTGCCACTACTGAAAACAATTTTCAAGGCACTGAAAACCCCTTTGGGGATTTCCCTGCAGCTGTTCCTTTCCATGACAGTACAAATATGCCGCAAGCCTCCAAGAATACATTTGAAGAATTTGGGGGTGATGGTAGTGGCTTTGGGGATGAAGATTTTCTGGTAGATACAGGTAGGTACAACTTACCATAGCATTTACTGTTTGGTGAAGAATATGAAACTCACAGATCAAGATTGCATAAGTGCAGTGAATTATTTTATTTTTTAACATGGAAGGCATTTTTATGTGGAAGTCAGTGTGTCTTCTTACATCAAATTTTTTTAAAAAATGCCTAAAGTTAAAGTGCTGAATTGATTTAAACAAAATTATTTAATAGATACATTGACCATAGCTTTTTCAGAAATACTTTACAAAGTAAGGTCACCGTTTATAGGATGTTTTCATTCAGATGAAAAATTAAGGAATTCAATTATGATAACGCTCACCACTTTAGTGCTGAAAATGTTTGGTTCAGTAGCCAGGCTTTTTTTTTTTTCTTTTGTTAATGTTCAAGAGGTAGGTGTTTGTTTAGGTTTTCAACTATTGAACTGGCATCAAAGATAATTGATCTGTTTGTCTTGGTCACAGATGCTGCAGCAGCAATGCTGGCAGAGGATGAGGAGCAATTCAAAAAAGACGATCTTGACGAGGTGAGCTGTCTTTGATATTGCTACCAATTACTTCTCAGAGGACTGGACAGTTTGCAGAAGACAGGGAATTACTACATTAATAATGATAATAATAATACATAGCATTTATATGTGAAAACTTTCAATTTCTGAGAATAGTCTACGACTTGAAGCACTCGGGAGTTGGACTTGCGAATGTGCAGGGCATGGTATTATATAGCTAGTACTCAGCCATGTACAAGGAAAATAGCCTCAGTTGATTTTTGGCTTGTGTGTGGTAAAGGATGTGTATATGTCTTCTGTGAGTTAAGCCCCCCAAAATTATCTTTGGCCATAAGACATGCCATTAAATTTCCTTCACTGTTTTACAGTGATGTTAAGAGCATATATGCATAAACATTGTTTCAATTTCTTGGTGGAGCTTGATACCTTTAGAGAGAAAGGATACAGGAGAAATCAGTCAAGATTGTGAGGATTTGTTGTTACTGGGACAGGGTTCCCAATGATCAGGGAAAATGAGGAAATCCTTTGGGATGTGCTGGGCAAAAAATTTAGTGACAGGAAAATGTGCGACTTTGTATTTCACTTACTGCTTGAGAAGCAGGATATGGTTTTCATCTTCCCACAGTTCTACACGGCAACACTTGTACTGAATTGTTGAGTGTGAGTTTTGTTTTAACTGCCATTTTGTGCCTCGAATTTTGAATCCTGAAATTTTAATGTCTCAGATGCCTGATTCATCTTCTCAGGAGTTGTAGGTGGTCATTTTGTCAACATTTATGTGTTTTCTGGGCAAGACCATAAACTTTTTGAGTTACCCTCATTTTCTTTGTATAATCTCAGACGTAAGGATTCTCTTTCAGATGTTTGATACAACCTTAGGATCAGTTCGAGGGATGGATGAAACCTTTATGAATATGACAATTGGGACTTATCTTGCTGCAGGCTCAGCACAACTTAGCTCATCCTTGTCACGTCCAAAGAGAAGAGTGAGTTTCCTTAATGCATGCATGATTGTTTTGTTAACATGTAGAGATATAGGAGTGAGTTTGCCTTGTGCGTGTCTGATGATTCATGACATTAAGAGGTGACTTGGTTTTCAGGCCAAACCATCTCTTTTTGCCTCTTTCTGAATCATATGTTAATATTCAAATCCTTAACACAGAAACTGAAATCAGCCACATACTTTGTTGTGGCAAAAAGCTAAATTTGAACAGAACCGCTCCGTCTTTTTAGGAAGAGTTTTAACCAAAAGAAGTTTTATTGTCGTGAAATGCATGATGTGTGAATATGTGTTTGATCTCTTGTGATGGAAGAGAGGGATTATTCCATGCGTGCTAGACTTCACTGCTGACATATCACACAGGCTACATTTGTTTGGTCTTCTTTGAGTATGAATTGGTGTCATTTTGAGAATGAAATGGGCGATATAGCCAGTGAGCGGAGTCTGTTGTTCAAGGGACAGCCCCTTCATAATCAAAATGATGTCAGAGAAGACCTAACAAGCGTAGCCATGTTTTTGTGAACTGGTCAGTGAGAAGATCATTAGTCATCATTGTCCCCATCTAGGAATAATCATCATAAGTGAGATCATTCCCTGAACAGTTCAGAGAAAATCAGCCTCAACATGTTCAGAGAAGAATGAGTCTTTGCCATGGTCATTCAGTTCTATGTCTTTCAAGTGAAGCTATGAAAAAAGTATGAGACTTGTGAATTTGGAAGTTATTTGTCTTACTCTTTGAACACTGTTGACTTTTTATATATTGTAGCAGATCAAGACAAATGCTTTAAAATAAAAGGAAGTGTAGATCAAATATTGTTTAAATGATTAGCCCAGGCAAGCATATTTCAACAATAACTAGGCAATAGAACCTAATGCCCCAATTTTCAGGAGATAGACTTAGAAATTTGAGTTCATGACGTATACAATTTCGTGAGTGAATTTAATTTTAAAAATGTAGAGGAAGGGACCAAAGCTTTTCTGTGAGTAGGGAAGGAATTTGATAGGTAAAGTGCAACTATATTTGAATACAAAACCAGGCTAGGGCTGAGGGACAAATGTTCATAAAATATTGCCAGTCTAATTTTGGCTCAGAACACAAATGAAATGCTATGAACACCAGGTTTTCATATATTTTTATTTTGATTATTTTTTGCAGCCTTACTTTGGTATGTTTGTCAGAAGTCCACCGGCGTTTAGAAAGGCTTGCCCTATATTGCCATTGGAAGAAAGTAAGTATTAAATTATAATAGCTCTCTCAGATTAGGTGATTAGTTCATTTTCTCAGAAATAGTTTGTGCATGGTATGATATGTCCTATGTTTCATCTTAGGAATTTCAGTTGTATGTAATACGCACCATTTTACTTTGAAACAGGATGTCAAAACAAATATTCAGACACATATCTTTCCTTTGATTTGAAAGTGTAAAGACAGAATACATCTTATAAAAAAACCCATTCTTTACGAGTATTATGAGCATAATGAGTAATGAATCAGAATTGTCAGTAAAACATTTCTGTCATCAAATGTGAAGAAAGTTTCACTGACAATATTGATATTATCTAGAGGAGCACCATTCTTTAGCTTTCATTTTACCATTAATATTCCCATATTATACAGGCAAAAAAATGTCCTTCTTGAAAACCTTTTTCTTGAGGTAACTGTTGAAACTTCTCTTTTTCATAACTTGGATTCAAGGCAACACAACTTTGATGGACTGATATACATTTTTATAACAGCAAGCCTGAGATGTTCCTGTGTTTATTTGCTCTTAAGATTTCTTAATTTCTTTTTCAGTAAGTCCACCGAGAACCCCGCCCTATGAGATACTTCCACCTTCCTCTTCATCAGAGCCCTACAGTCAGTCAAAGAGTGTTGCCCAGGATGTCAGCACAAACATTCCAGCAGCCTCTCATACAGACAACCATTTGCAGAAAGTTTCAGGATTTGAGGAAGAGAACTATTCAAGTACTCAAAGCAAAGGTCTTTTTGATGACAACTTTCAAACCAGAGGTCTCTCCAGTAGTAAATCTCAGATGAGAGATCTTTCCAGTGATACATTTCAAAATAGAGATCTTTCCAGTGATAAATTTCAAAACAGAGATCTTTCCAGTGATAAATTTCAAAACAGAGATCTTTCCAGTGATAAATTTCAAAGTGGAGATCTCTCTAGAGATAATCTTCAAGCTAGAGATCCCTCTAAAGATAATTTTCAAGCCGGAGATTTCTCTAGTGATAACATTCAAAACAGAGATCCCTCCAGTGAGAACTTTCAAACTGGAGATCATTCCAGAGATACATTTCAAACCAGAGATCACTCTAGGGATAATCCTCAAACTAGAGATTTCTCCAAGATGAACTTTGAAGCCAGCAATATCTCAAATGATAAATTTCATAATAGAGATCCTTCCTTGAATAATTTTCAAGCTGGAGAGTACTACAGAGATGAAATTCAAACCAGAGACCTTTCCAAGAATAAATTTCAACCCAAAAATCTATCCATGGATAAATTTCACACTGAAGATCACTCTAGAGATGAATTTCAAACAAGAGATTTCACCAAGGATAAATTTCAAACCACAGATCTCTCCCTGGATAACTTTCACATTGGAGATCATTCTAAAGATAATCTCCCAACCAGAGATCTCTCCAAGGATAACTTTCAATCCCATGACTTCTCCAAGGATAACTTTCAAACTAGAGATCTCTCTAGAGAAATGATCCAGGTGAAAGACATCTCCAAGGAAAATTGTCAAGCCAGAGATCTTCCTAGTGATAACTTTCAACATAGAGGAAGCTTTGCCACTACTCCAATGCCACAGTCACGTACTGATGAATTCAGAGGAAGTCTTGCTACTGGAGGGTTTTCAAGAAGAGTCAATGCAAATGAAACAAATTTTTCTTCAAGACAGTTTGAAAAGGCCACTGAAAAAGAGAGTGGGTTTGGTTCTTTAGCAAGTTCTAGGGAAGGTGGGAATGTATCTATGAGTCAGGCAAGTGCAGTTGATAGGAAAGAAAGCAGTACATCTGTGCCATCAGTCAAAGGAATACCAGGACAGAATGAGGACTCTGCTGTTGATGTCTCTCAGATGTCCCAAAGCTTACAGGGCAATGACTCTGTGGATTCTACATCTAGTGGTATGTACTGCCATTGTACAGAATAAGGTCAGATTCACTTTTTGACCTCCAGATATAGAGATTATGTTCCTCTTCTTTCCATCTGGGTTGTTCACGTGTAGCTTTTATAGTTTCCAAGATAGTCAACCCTTTGTGTCATTGAACATGTGATGAAATGTAGCGTAATGCTAAAGATTTCTGTCTTTCCTGTAAAGCTGTAACTCTGGTGCATGTGGTCTAATTTCATAAAACAACAACTTGCTGTTGTTATCTCACGGTTGTGATTTGTGTAATTAATTTTTAATACTTTTAGGTCTATATTTGATAGCCTTTAAATTTTTCATGTTTAGAAGCTTAGTGTGAACTTGAGAAGTTTTATAGAGAAATTACCAAACTGGACATTTAAAAAATTCTTGTTTCAGGGCCGTTTGTCTCTCTTCCTTTATAGGAGTTACTTTTGCTGTATCTGTGGCCTGCTTTGTCTAGTTGCTGCCTGGGAAGAAAGTTTCTTGTAATTCTGATTTATTTTCTTAAAATGATTTTATTGTTTACTTTGTCTCTTTTAGACATAACCCTTAGCGATATTCATCGCTTGATGGAAAGATCAGACTTTGTGTACTCCAGTGAGCTTATTCTCGGAGAATACAGCAGATTGTTGAAGGAGAAGAAAGCAGCAAAGCAGTCAAGGAAAAATACAGAGGACGAAGATGTAAATCAATCAAAGCAAATGACTGAAGTCAAAGACACAAAACAGATATATGAAAATGCAGAGAACAAAGAAGAGAGTGAAGATCCAAGAAGCAAAGAAATGAAGCAGTCAAAGGAGAAAACCGAAAATCAGGAAACAACCCAGCCATCATTCTTTCAGGAGAAACGCAAAGAGTTGTCTTACTTTCCTAAGTCTCGAGTCCAGGCTAATCTCTCCACTGTTGAATACATGCGACAGCTGCAAAGCATGACCCTGGATAGCACAACACAGGGAGATGAATCATCAGTGTTATTTCAGTCACTGCTGCCAGAAAACTCCAGTTCACTCCTGCAACAGACAGATCTTGCGAATGAATTTGCTTCCAGCACCCCTCTGACTGGACGGACGAATGTCCAGTTTACAGACAACTCACAGATGTCAGAGAAATGTAAGTATTTTGTTCTCTTTTGAGTTGGTTGTTGCACTGCATTTAGTTTGAGGAGGGCTAAAGAAGCAAATATCCAATTTACAGACAACTTGCAAATGTCAGAGAAATGTAGTTCACTGTTAATTTTGTTGTTCTTGCCATTTTGATTTAAGGATGCTAAAGAAGCATTAGGCAATTATGTAAGTAAAAAAAACTATAAATTCACAGAATTTCTTATCCGTGTAGGTTATTACCAAAACATTTGTGTGTAAATATATTTTGCATGATGATGTGCCAAGAAAGAGAGTGATTGTGAATGAGGTTAATATTGCATTATACACTCATTATTTGTTTGTGGCCAGAGTAAGCAAATCTGTATTATTGTGTCATATCTGTATTGTGGGCTGTCCTGATACCAGTATATGTACTGTGTTTTTCGCCCATGTACCATAGCTCTGATCTGGGTTTCAGTGAAATAAACTTTTCAGTCTTGTTATTTAGTCCCCACAGTCTGACTTCTGTATTCAGATGTACCTGATTATATAGGTAACCCTGATATTGTTTATTGTATCAGGGCATTTCGGAGATAACACATTCAAAATGTAGGACAATGCTTCTCTTTCTCACCAGCCATTTTGCCGATAGTCACCCCCAAGACCGTCATCAACTTGCTGGAGTTACCAGATGTGGTGGTCATCCCAGAGACATGCTGTGTCCTCTTGTCTCAGCAGACAAACTTTGGGGTGAAAAATTTGCTGGACAGAGGGGTCAAGTGTCTGCTGACCATAAGAGAGGTGACCTTCAAGGGTCAGAAAATCAGTGCTAATCTCTGTCCCTTTGAACTGAAGAGGCAGATCATTTTGTCTCAGGGTTCTTCTCAGAATGTCCAAGTAAGTGCAGCATGGTAGTACTTCTGGTGACCCTAGCTCTTCTCTTTGACTTACTTATCTCACTGAGTGCGGACATCCTCAAGTTTGGGTTAAAAGAGGTCATCTCGACATCTTTTTGTCTCTCCTACCTCAGTAACTCTTTAAGTATATAATTCAAAGTATGCAATGGCAAGCATACACATTTCTTTCATGCAAGCACATGCATTTTTGGGCATTATGCATACAAAGAAGAGACTTAACCGATGGTAAAACTGTTGCCAACTTTACTGTTGCTGTCTTGGTTGAAAACTGCCTTTTCAGGGTTAATGACAGAAGTGATAGAAACAGACAGCCCCCTTAACCACTCCAAGTTTTAGTAAATTTAACTTCTGAGAAATTTCATAGAGTTCAGATTTTGCATCTCTTTAGAAAGATTCAATTATTTTAGGACAATTATCAGGACATTTTTATATCACAAGTCAAATGACTGCCATGAAATAGATTTTGTGTATAATCATTTTATGACTCAATCTGCCTTTGCTGCAGGTTATTTTCCGACCCAAGGACCAGGGAGAGTTTGTGGCTGTGGTGGAAATTTTTGCCCAGAATATGACCAATCCTCAAGAAAACAGGATTTACACTCTACGTCTGTCTGGCTATGCCGAGTTTCCTTTGCTGCAGGTAATTTATATTTTAATCTGTCTTGTTCACTATGTTTAATGTTGTGTGTAAGTCTGTGTGTTTGTCTTGCTGAGTTACCAAATGAAGCCTAATGGCCTTTGGTTGAAGAGGGGGGTGGGGAAGCTTGTGGTGTGTGTGAGTCTCTTGCCTAGCGCTACGACTGCTAGTCTTCTGTTCGGCTTCGGGAAAGACCCCGGCCACTAAGTCACTTTTTTTTGAGTGGCAGTGTGGTCGTGTATAGACGTCTACCTGATTCCGAACTGACAGCAAGGCGATGAGTGCTGACGCAGAGGTTGCGGGTTTGATTCCCACCGCATTACTTTCTTTCCTTCTTTCATTTTCTCTCTGCAGTTGTCTTCTTGAGCACTTTCCACTTTATCCTACTTGATTTCTTAATCTTGTTTTTGTCATACAATGAAGCCTGGGTCACAAACTGGAGGAAACATACAAATGCGTAAATGACTATAAAATTCCGAGTTCATTTCTGTCTTCGCAAAATCTGTGATATGTAGATGATTATGTCCTTCATTCATTGACACATTTTCAGAGAGGATACAGCTGTGAAAAATAGGCGTGTGGGTTCTAATGCATAGAATAAATAAGAACTCCAGAATACAATCGATAACTATATCAGATTTTGTTACGAACTTAAGTGTGCTTCAGCTGAGCTTCAAGATCATAGTAAACTGTACATGCATCCACTGCATGTGCCATTTTCTCGTGGTGTGATCATCTTGCACATTTTAATTAGATGATTAGAAAGGATTAAAGATCTTAATCAAAACATGCAATACAATAGTAACACCAAAAAAAAAAATGCCTTATACAAATACCTACTTTTGGCCTAACTCTGTAAGAAACCGAAACTTAGAAATACATTGTCATGGTTGGATTGTTGTTATAAAATGCAGTCCAGCAGCATTCACTTTTAGCAGTTCCCCAAGGGAATGACCAGCTGCATTGCTTAAATGTGCTTTCATTCTGGGCCTGCAAAAGGACTTCACAGTCTTGAACCTCATGGACTCAAAAACTCTCATTGTTTGATCAAGACCTATATTCTCAATCAAATTTTACGCACAGATTTGAAGCTTTGGACTGATCCTTCGAAAAATTTCAGGTCGTGAGATTCTGGGTAGTTGGCAGGGCATCTGAGAGATAGGGCACTTGTCTCTTAATGAAAGTCTTGGATATGAATTCCACTAGTCTTGGATATGAATTCCACTAGTCGCGGATTTCTCCTTAGGTATTTTTCTTGGTGTTTCAAAAGCATAGGGAATCAAACTTTTTCTGATAAAGCCATAACTGTGCTGAAAAGAGACATGGAAACCTTTCAAGTGGAAGTCCTACTGAATTTGATAGTTTTGAGGGTTTATTACAGCAAACACATTCAAACACATTCAGTAACTAAACCATGGAAGTTTGGTATAGTTTGTTATCATCTTTGTTTGAACTTCATAGAAGATTTGATTCCAGGAAAGATGATGGTAGGTGGAAAGCTTCTACAGCCCAAAAGACTATAAATGTAATACTTCAAGATCGTGATATTTTCAGATTTCCCCAATGAATGATGAAATTGATTTTGGAGTGTCACTGTGGGGAAGCACAGCCTCCCGAGCTGTGAAGATAAGGAATATGGGCAAGGCTACCATACCCCTCAGGTTTTCTATATTCAGGGTAAGCCACTATATAAACAAATTTTATTATAATGATCTTCAGATAGTCTTGCAAAGTTTTGAAGATGTTGGAAAATGCTTAATCCCTAGACTTGTGTGGAACAACTTTTATGTGTTTACCTTCTCAGTATTATGCTGATGCTTATATTATTATTATTAGCCTTTTATTTTCATTAATCTACCGGTGACTGAGGCATCTCTTTTTTTTTTTTAAACTTTTCCCCTTAAGCAGTGGAAAATAGAGGAGGTTACTTCACTTCATTAAAGTTTTCTCATCCAGTGGCCACTTGAGCTTGAGCAGTTTGGTTAGGTTTTTTGTTGTAGGATTGTAGAATATTTCAGTTATTGTAAAATATACTTGTAGCAGTCCTCAATCTGTTACTTTCTGTATCAAAGATTACGCATCAGATCAAAAATCTCTTGAAATTGCGGCCCAGTCATCTAGTTACTGAATTTATGAAGTCCTCATGTATGAATAAATCTTCTCTTATTGCTTACAGAAGGAGTCATCCCTGTGCAACTTCTCCTTCTACCCTGAGAACCCCACAGATGTGTCCACCATCTCCCTGACCCCTCGACCTGCTGGGATAGGCAGTGTGTTCTCCATGTCCTTGCCAGGAAAGAAAGAGGGGCAGCCGGTTACCACAGAGACTGTCAGCATTTATTGTAGATCAAAGGAACCTCAGAATGTCAACCAAAGTAAGTGGCATTTCACGATCTGTCTTTTGCAGGAAGGTAAATCTTTTGGTATTTCCTTGTGTTCCCCAGTCTCGGGATACCTTGGAACGCTTATTATTGTTATTAAAAGAGGTCATAGCAGTTGAACATTCCATGATGACTGATGCAGCTACCTCCAACTCTCAATATATGTTCTAGTATTTTCATTATGGGTCATTTAGATCCTAGCGTTTAAGAAGTGACAGGAGTTTCCCAGGGTAAATGACTTGGTATGTTAAAGCTGTTGCTGTTGATTATTTTCAATTAGTGATACAAGGTTTCACAAAATATTTAATGATAACAACTTTATAGAACTTGTTTTCTGAAATTTGATTCGGAATTATGATTTTTGGTAATGGCCAGTGCAGTATTATCGTGTGTGTGAGAAGATTGACTTATGTTTGTTATTCACTTACCTTTGTTACTTTTATCCAGAAAAGGTTTAATTCTTTGTTTCATCTTCCTTCATAACTATTTAGGATACCTGGAGAAAGCTGAGAGGTTTCATGCTGTTCTGACAGTAGGAGTTGACATGCCCATAGAAGACATCCGGCCCTTGACTGAAATCAGACTGTTTGTCACTGTAGGCATGTACAAGTTGCATGTGGACACTGATGTAAGTACACAGATGCAACCAACTTTATTTAACTGCATTCAAGTTAATGGAACTTTCCACACACCCACAACATTTGTCAGAAAAGATGATATGTTAATGGGAAACTGGCGCCTCTGCTTAAGCATGGAGTTCAATTATTCATAGCATTTTCTATGCTGTGAGCATTTTTTCATCTGGCGCAGGACAAAAGCTCTTTACAAAATCAACACCTCAGTTATTTGCCTGTTGTTTTAAGTATTTGTGAACCCCTTACAGTTTATTTTTTAAATTGATAGCCTCTGAGGACTTTCTTAATACATTGCTTCATGCTAAATTTCATGCTGATTCATCGGTAGTTTTCAAGCCAAGTGATGACACAGGGATTTTCTTGTAGTAGACTTCTGGTTCAATTACTGCATCTCCATTTTGAAATGTGAACGCAAAATTGTGACATAGCATCCACAATAATATAAGCACTTGTCACAGTATTGCACACAAGTATTTCTTTCATGGCTATAATTTTATTTCCCAGACTCTGTCCATCTCAACACGCCCGGGCAAGTCTGGCCGGGGTACTGTAAAAATCATCAACTCTGGCAATATCTCCATGCCAGTGGATGTTTCCCTGGAGCCAGAGAGGAGTAATTTCTCTGTGAGCACCAACCATGTTGAGGTGCCCAGTGGCGAGAGCTGCCCGGTTCATATAACATTCACACCGCAGCCAACAAGGGAGGACCAGTTCGACAACAGAGTGTAAGTAGAACTACAGCATTTTGGCTCTTTTGTACAAATGGTCATAACATTTATAATCATCTTTTGGGGATGGGGGTTGTCTTACAGCCACAATAAAACTGGAAATCAGTGAGGCCACTTTTATAGATTTTTTCAGAATTTCAGAAATTTTAAACTTTCAGAAATTGTCTTCAGTCAGTGTTTTCTACAGGCCATGAGTTGGAGGAGACATTCCACCCTTGTCATAAATTAAAGGGG
>JAWQUT010000032.1:89991-134186 GCA_033807755.1 Ellobium chinense
AAGGAGACATTCATTTAAATTTCGCGAGATTATTTTTCTGCACCGGTGTGAGTATGAAAATCAGGGTCAGAATATGAATTTTTGATGCCTGGAATATGAAAATCCAGTTTTGGAGGTTGGCAGCTCTGATTGCCATTTTGCCCAATTGTGATTAAGTGAGGATGGCTGTACAATTTCCAGATAAGCTGATTGATCTTGTGCAGTCTTATTTTGTTGTATTTTCAAAAGTCTTGTAAATTTGTCACTTGACTCTAGGAGGGAGAGAAGCAAAGAACCAAAACCCAAAGCCCTTCACCTGGTGCATGATGTTATAGTGTTTCCCAAACAGCAGCCAGGGGAAAGCTCAATCCTCAAGATTTATGTACAGAATCCAACCAACGAAGAGGCTCAGGTGAGAGTCACACAGTTATCCTGCCAACTTTTTGAAAATTCCATGGTATATACAAAAAGAAGGGCGGGTTATTCAGACTCATGTACTATGAATTGATCAGTGACAGTATGAAAAAAAATCTCTCGATGACCTAAAGATCTGTGCAGGATATATAGTAAAGCATGGAAATCTGGAAGAAATATGATTTCCAGATCTGAAAAAGATATGAAAAGTCAGTAAGTTTGCACATCCAGACCACCCCAAATGGCAAACAATTAATTTTGTTATTCATCAGTGAATATAAACAATTACCTAAAAGACAGTATTGGTTATTGACTGGCACACTGTCTTTCCCAAGAAGGGGGAACTGTGCCTTCTGTATTGTGCTGTGACCACATATTTTGAGAAAAATCTACTGAAAAAATGTTTACTCTTTTGAGCCAGCAGGTCTTCACTATAGCCATATTCAATACATGAACAGTCAGTAACTTGACAGAATTCTTGAACATCACATCTGTCTTCATCTGCTTAATATGTTGAGAGTTTATTTTGTAATGAATATTTATAAGACATTCAGTGATTGCTTTGAATACTGAAATGCTTCACTTTTAGATATCACCTTCTAGGATCATGAGCCTTAACTGTTGACTATTTTTTTTCTTTCTGCAGATGGTAGTCGAATATGAACCAAGGCCACCTTTCTTGATCAAGCACACCAGCTTCAAAATTGGGTATGTAGTCAGACTTTTTACCACACACAGGAGTGGTATTACCAATAGAGAATTAAATCTGATAAGCTTTCATAAGAAGCATAAGATTGTTATGCACTAGGAATCCATGCCTGTTGAAAGGTCAGTGAAAACTATACTTTGAAGGAATGGGGTTTCACTTATGCTGAGTGGGAGACATAAGCTCAAAGAACTATAGTTAATTAAGAGTTTCTGTTATCATTACTACCTTGGCTCTGCAGTTCATAAACAGTTACATTCTCCACATAGATCTGAATTTTATATTAAAGGGTGCCAGGGGTTTCTGTTTGGCTTGAAGTTGGGGATATTCTAGGAAGTAGTTAAAGCATAAATTTTGAATGGTTCATCACCTGGACCCAGGATGCAAACTTCCTGCAGGGCTGGCATTGAATTAGTTGTGACTGAGTCATCCAACAGGCAGAAGGGAAACATAAATGTTTCATGAGGTTTCTTTAGCAACTAAATTTTTTTTTTTTTTTGCTTTCCAGAAAGAAAAAGATGGTAATGTTTCCTGTGACTTTCAAGCCAAGGCATGCAGCCAGGTTTACAGATAAGATTGTTTTCAGAGAAACACGCACTCAGATCTCCTTGACTGCAACCCTAGAAGCTGACTGTGTGATTGTTTAACTCTTATCACCATGTGATTCATATTTGTAAATATTTTTTTTGTTTTCAAATGCCATAACTATGTACATAATTTGAACTTATACACAAGTGTTCTAACCCCTCCCCAACTCGAAGTTTCAAAACTCTTCAAAGCTAAGATGTGTTATGGGGTAACTTATGGAAATGTTTGGGATGGAAGATCTCTTGGGCATTTTTTTGAATTTTTTAAAAAATATGGTGCTGCAACTAAGAACAGCGTATGTAACATATTTAAGAACGTAGTTTCTACCTTGAAAAAAGAACAATATTTCCTTTTATTGCCTGGATGTGTCAAGGGGAAACATTTCCGGTATGTAAACTGTAAATATTAAATGCCAGTCTCGTGTATCACAACTTTCATTTGCCCACTAAATTTTCTGTAATGTGATTCCAGCAGATGTCATCCTGCATCTTGGGGTTCCTGGGTAAGCATGTTCTGAGTATAAGTTGGACCTCACAATCCGGAATTATTTCAGTGTTGACAAGGACAGGTGCACAGAGTAGTATATGAACTTCTTGTCGTTTTTTGTCATGTTCATCTATGCTGTTGATTGTACATGGCAAGTGCCTTACTGGTGGCAACATCCATCAGTTGTTTGCAGGAAGATATTTATATCGATATGTGTGGTTGTAAACTTCTCATTGGGTCATGTGGAATACAATAAACTTTATTTGCTCAAGAAGTCCTCAGATGGAAGTCAGCACGTTTAACAGAGATGCCACTCTCCATTCTGTGAGAAGTTACAATTTTTAGAGATACTATGTTTGCAAGGTCTTTCAGTGCGGCAAAAACAAGGTTTTGAGTAAAACACCAAAAATGGTTTTAATGAACAACAACACATAACCAATATAAAGGCACAACAGGTATAGATTTTTTACAACAATGACCATTTTAAAACTTAAGGGCACGTGCGGCAGAACGAGGTCATTTTCATTAATGAAGGAAACTTTGTCATTTTGGGATGAAAAATGGGTCAGAGGCATGGAGAGTTGTTATGCACAATTTCATATAAATCGGACTAGAAAGTCAGATCGAAGGGATAGCGTGACGAAAACTGATTTTGAGATACTTGATGATAAAGATTATCGACAGAAATTCACATACTTTTACTTACTTAGGCAATCCCAAGACCATATGATGGACCTCCCTCTGTCAATAGCAGCCACAGCTCTCATATGCACAGTCCTTCTCAAGCAGAATTTTTCCTTACAGCACTTGCTCCAGATGGCACTGTGCAATGATTTGTTGGCATTTTGAGTACCCCCAAGCTCACATTGTCTCATGAGCTGAACATCAGACAGCCTCTAAATATGTGCTGACGAAGGAGATTTCTGTTCAAGGGAGTGTGTATCAGTTTTGCATATGGCCCTGGTGCTTCATGGTTGGCTAGTGCAGCTGAAAGAAAGAATGATTCCTTCCCTGGTTTGCAGAATTGGTGCTGAGGGTTCTTGTCAGTGGAATATCAGTGTTGACAGAATTCTTGAACATCACATCTGTCTTCATCTGTTGACATGCTTGGCTTTTGCAGTGCGTGTGAAGTCTCTTTTCTGTCCATGGTGCTGTGATTCATTCCCAATACACCAATCCAAACTCTAAATAAAGTTTCTTCAAGAAACAGAGCCAAAGTTCAACTCTTCCACTTTCCTTGCAACAGCAACCTCTAGATGGGAGTATGTTGTGAGATTGATTGTGCTTCGTGCATTGCGCTCAAATCGTTGAATGAATGTTCTCATTGTGTGGCTGCCAACTATTCAAGGGTCCAAGGCCTGAAATTTTTTTTGCCTGCCACAGGTCGACATAATGTGCCATACTTAGTGGCTAGGGAAAAACGTCTATAAATCATACCCTTCTTTCTCACCCCCTTCCTCTGTTACATTAAATTAATAACAACAATACTTGCCTTTAACCCCTTAACTGCCGCCTGTGCTGTACACTAATATGCAGGGGGAATTTTGGTGAAAATGTACTATCAGCATAAGAATGCCTGTAACTTTGTTATTTATGGGCCAATTGTCATCAAATTTTGTACACAGTTAGTTCATAAGATATAGTTTCATGCAATGTCAAGGAATAATAATAAAGAGAGACATTTTGCTTTCAAAATTCTAAGGAAAATATAATATTTCATAAAAATTGGCATGAACTATCATGTTAGTAATATTAGTTTCACATGAAAACAAAAAAATCCAAGGCAAAACTCATTCCAAACTGACAACCAACATCTGTCAGCAACAAAGAACAATCACCAACCTGTCCATTTCACATCCAGTAGATAAATTTGGTGTGGTAAGCCTTGTAGCAGTGTGGATGGCATAAGGCGGGTTTCGAGGGACAGTCAGGGCAATAGTATCTTGTCTCTCTCCTTTTTATTCCACTTTTACTGCAGACAACGCATACTCTGGTTGGTCTTTCCTTCATGTCCATTGGTGGAATAAAATCACAGAAATGCCTTTCCTGGGTCCTAACATCATCATCAGATTTGTCTAAGAAATAACACTTATCACCTTGTGACAACCATGGCATGATGACAGTTTCTGTGAAGTCAAGGAAGAACTTTCCAAAACCATCCTTCTGGGCACAAATAAAAGCATTGCAGAGAGCCATTTGCATGCAGTGAAAAAATGGTTTTTTTGTCCATTTCATGCTTTTCCTTTCACAGCTGTATGGAACAATGAGTTGGTCCTGCTTATTGACTCCCCCCATGTTACAATTATATTCAATGGCAACAGCAGGTTTTTGTATTGTGCCATTTCTTGTCCGGTTTGGAACATCCAGTTCCTTATGGCCATGGACAGTTGACAAGAAATGAACCACTTTTGTGCTGTTGAATTTGGTTGCAACAATGTTGCCATCACCACACAATGCAATGGATGATGAATCTGTGAGAGGTGTGGCCTGTTGACGTTCAGGTGGGATGCCACGGTCGACCCGTACTGTACCGCAAGCAAGCGTCTGGTGCTGAAGAAGGTACATGTACAGGCGTAGGCAGAACACCAGTTGTCCATATATACCCTATGTCCCTCGTCCAGTAGTGGCAGAATGAGAAACACGACCATTTGCTCACTCGTTGAAAGATGGTCTGAGTCTGCTGGAATGATGTCACGGATTTCAGATATGGGGTCCTCCTTTCCAGAATAAACTTTTAATCTAAAACAGTAACCTCCACTGCCCCTATTATCACCATCAGACTCACAGCAGAGGTACAACTTGATGCCAAATCTGGCACGCTTGAGTGGAATGTACTGACGAAATAGGAGTCTTCCTTTCCAAAGCAACAAGCTCTCATCCACGCAGACATCTCTTCGTGGCACATAAAATCCCTGAAACTTTTCATGCAAATGATCGATGATGGGTCTGATCTTGTAAAGTCTGTCATATCTGGGATCATCACGCCTCGGTTGTTGAGAGTTGTCGTGAAAATGCAAAAATTTGAGCGTTAGCTGAAAGCGATTACGTGTCATGACGAGCCCGAAAAGCGGATGCTTGTAAAGCAATTTTGTGTTCCAGTAGTGTTCCACAGAGGGCATTTTCACTAACCCCATGTGCAAGATCAGTGCCAGAAACTTTTTTATTTCAATCACATAAGTGTCAACCCAGCCATGCACCCGCGAATGCTCTTTCAGTATTGTATGCTCTTCCTTGAACTGCGTAGCATATAGGTTCGTTTGAAACACCAAATGATTCAGAAGGTCATCATTGAAGAAATATTCAAAATAATTTATGGGTTCAAAGTTTGTTGTGTCTACTTGAATACCAGTGGTCCCTGTAAAGGGCAAATCATTTGGTGGCTCGGGACCTGCTGGAGTCCAAGTATTGATCAAAGGAACACACTGATGCCTGCCCCGCCCCCTGCAACGCCCACCTCTTACACCTCTATTTCTACCTGCACCCCTGCCTCTGACTGGTGCTGGTGGTGGAGCATCATTATCACTGTCATTTCCTTCACTAGAACTGCTTGAATAAGACCTAGATCTAGACCTATATCTTGTTGAAGGACCTGGTTCAAAGCTTGAACCAGAACTGCCATCATAACTTTCACTTCCTTCTCTGGACGAAGTTCTATACCTAGATCTACTAGATCTACTCACACCAGGTCTGCCATGATTCATAGTTGGGGAAAAAAATCCTCATCCCTACCATCATCAGAGTCTTCCTCACCGTCATACAGGTCATTATCATCACTGTCAGGGTCATTTATAAGCTCATTCAGCACTTGACTTGTGCTCAAATATGGCCTCCTAGCCATGACAAAATTTTAGCACAAGAGCACTCTGTAATGTCGGGAAAAATGTGTGTACAAAAAGCACTGTTGAACACGTTTTGTCAACATTCAAACGGAAGCGAAGCTTAGACAATCAAGGGACAGTACACTATTTATAATTAGAAGCATTATTTGAGTGATATCGATCAAGGAAAGATGACCGCATGATAAGCCCGAGTCTGACTCGGGCCCTTGGCGAATAGCATGTCGTGTACAGCCTGAGTGTCACTTGGGCATATGGCAGTTATGGGGTTAAGAACTGGCTAGGACATTGCAGGGAACTTTCACAAGGCTTGCATTTTCAGATAAAGTCTTTCAAATATCAATGACATACAATGTCCATATCATTTTTACATATTTACATGTTGGGGAAAACCAGTCTAATGTTTGGTTGCATCAGTACCATCTTGTTTCTGGCGCTTCGATGGTTGCAACCAGTTTGATAGGCTGAAGAACTTGGACCCAGTAGCTGATGGAACTTTGTCTAGTGGTTTAACCGCTGGAGAGGGGTAATCTGAATTTATGATGGCTGAAGACTGATCAGCTCATGATTTATGGCTGATCTAACAGTTGAAGAATGCTTGGCAGAAGCAGATGATGTTGTGGCTGATTTTAGAGATGAAGAAGACTTGGCAGAAGCAGATGATGTTGTGACTGGTCTCACAGATGAAGAATTAGCAGAAGCAGATGATGTGGCTGATCTCATGATTGAAGAATGCTTACAAGCTAATTTACTGGCTGCAGACAACTTCTGTGTCTTTACTTTTATCTTTGCACTGTATTTGATTTTTCTTCTCTCCACCAGGGCTTTCAATCTTCTTTGCCTTTCGAGTTTTTTATTTTCAGTAGCATTTTGGTAGTCCAGAAAGCTTTTTTGGCAGTTCTACCTCATGGCTGCAGAAATTTCAACTGTTGATGCAGTCTTCCTCAAAGAACTGAGATGATATTTGATGAAGAAACTGGCTTCAAAGTTCTCAGAGAGATGCATTCGGTCATCTTCAATAATGTCATCCATAATGTTGAAACTGCCCTCCACTATTGGGCCTGTGAATATAGGCAGAAGAGCAGAGATCAGTTTCTCTAATGAGGGCAGTGAGACTGATTTAAAAATTTTGGCCCACCAGCCACTGTCAGTGCAATCTTTCTCATCAGTCCTAAGCTCATCAGTTTGATGGGATGCTATAATATTTGCTCACATCTAATCTCAAGCCGCCATGTTACTCTGCTGGGATGACATTTGGCAGAAGCTGGGCCAAGTTCATAGATGCAGATGAAAAAAATGTTCTCCCTCTTTGCCTGTGGGTTGAGGACACTCAGCGTTGGTAGTACTGAATTTGCTAGAGGCAACTTGGTCAGTAAGGTCTGTGCTGCTGCTATATACAGTGAAACTCGGATATAACGAGGTCGTCGGGACTGACCGTCGGTGCTTGTTAGAACCGATGGCTCGTTACAAGCATGGTCCACTGAAAATCATGTAAAAACTGTCAGTAGTGTCGGGGAGACCCCAGTCTAGCCCTGTAAGTCTATGNCTTAAGGGCACGTGCGGCAGAACGAAGTCATTTTCATTAATAAAGGGAACTTTGTCATTTTGGGGTGAAAAATGGGTCAGAGGCATGGAGAGTTGTTATGCACAATTTCATGTAAATCGGACTAGAAAAAAAGTCAGATTGAAGGGATAGAGTGATGAAAACTGTGATTTTGAGATAATTGACGATAAAGATTATCGACAGAAATTCACATACTTTCACTTACTTAGGCAATCCCAAGACCATATGATGGACCTCCCTCTGTCTCCCCAAGCTCCTCCAACCTTCTCTGTTGTGCCTCCCTCCTTATCTTCCTTCTCTCTGACAGTTTCTGGGCCACAGCATATTTGCTATCACTCAAACACTTCTCCTACCTTTGCTTTGCCAGGCGAACGGCAACTGGACCCGTTAGCAATCCATACATATTTTTTATCCTGTGAACTCCTACAGGTCTAAAATTGAAATTGGCAATAGCAGCCACAGCTCTCATATGCACAGTCCTTCTCGAGCAGAACTTTTCCTTACAGTGCTTGCTCTAGATGGCACTGTGCAATGATTTGTTGGCATTTTGAGTACCCCCAAGCTCACATCGTCTCATGAGCTGAACATCAGACAGCCTCTTTTTATATATGTGCTGATGAAGGAGATTTCTGTTCAAGGGAGTGTGTATCAGTTTTGCATGTGGCCCTGGTGCTTCATGGTTGGCGAGTGCAGCTGAAAGAAACAGAACGATTCCTTCCCTGGTTTGCAGAATTGGTGCTGAGGGTTCTTGTCAGTGGAATAACAGTGAAATAGGCCGGCAAGGACTGCCTGCTGTTTTTCATGTGCCGTTCTTGCAGATCAGATACTAAGGACGTAATATATGGATAACTTGTGTATAACCGGCTGAGTTAGACGTCCTTTACCTTTCCCACTAAGAATGTAAAGTCAATGGGATCCGAATCTTCAGTAATACTGTCTGGCAAGTTTTGTGGACCCACATCTGTGTTGTCATACTGAACACCTAGATCACTCTGAACAAATGTTTTATTCCACCCTGCACTCAAATCATCTGCGTCGCCACCATTACCTGTAGGTCTGTTTACATTCCTGTTGCCATGCCCACCGCCTCTACCAGTCGTAGGTCTAGATCTAGGCCTAGCCGTATCCTCACTATCATCACTGTCTGAATCCGTTTCTTCAGTTCCATCACTGTCAACACTTTCAAGGCGCTGACGCTTGTTTGCCTCGCGCGGGGTCGACGGTTGAGAAATCGATCGTTTCATGTTGAAAATAGCTGAAAACTTCATCACATTCCTTCCATGTGGGCGCCCATCTTTCAAACTGATCTATTCTGCACCGAATGGTAGGAAATATTCTGATTAGATGGCAGTAATAATAGCGAAATACCCGGCTTTCCGACCCCCTATACGGTGACGACGTACAGGGTGCACTCGGTATAAAGTCATGCAAGGCCTTGCGACCTGTAGGTCGCATTCGGGTTCAAAGGGTTAAATCAAAAACTGTGTTTTTTATTTTTCCAAGAAGGCAAAATTATGTAATACTTATACATGACTTCTATCGTACCAAATGATGATTTTTTTCTTTCTATCTCTCTCTCAACCCTATTACATGTACATGTATTACAACACAGTAACACACAAAGTCTAACTCTCACTCTCTCTGAATCTCAGATACTCACAAACTCTCTCTCTCTGTCTCTCTCTCTGAATCTCCATTACTCACTCACTCACTCCCTCCCTCTCTCTCTGAATCTCCATTACTCACAAATTCTCTCTATCTCTGAATCTCCATTACTCACAAACTCTATCTCTCTCTCTCCCTCTCTCACAAGAGTCTACATGTATTGCTTGAAGGCATTATCACTTGTAGCCTGCCTCATTGCTTGTATGGCTGTGTTCTGAACAGTGTTTTCGAGAGCTGAGACTTTGCGCAAAGCTTTTCTGTGTTTATCTGCTGCATTAAGTGTGTGCGCACTGTCTCCAGTGCTTGCAAGGCTGCTGCACTGGAGATAGTCTGCATCTTGGGCTCATTGTCGTCATCTGTTACTACAGTAGTATCCTGAGACAGACCGCTTTCTTGAATAGAGGACACAATGTCATTAATGCTGAGGGCCTCTGTTGTCTCTGCCAATTGTCGATGTCTACATACTCTGAGACTTTGAGTTCGAGGGGTCTGATATCCCTCAGCCTTTCAAATAGATGATATTTGATGAAGAGACTGGCTTCAAAGTTCTCCTCAGAGAGGTGCATTCGGTCATCTTCAATAATGTCACCCATAATGTTGAAACTGCCCTCCACTATTGGGCCTGTGAATATAGGCAGAAGAGCAGAGACCAATTTCTCTAATGAGGGCAGTGAGACTGATTTAAAAATTTTGGCCCACCAGCCACTGTCAGTGCAATCTTTCTCATCAGTCCTAAGCTCATCAGTTTGATGGGATGCTATATATTTGCTCACATCCAGTCTCAAGCCGTCATGTTACTCTGCTGGGATGACATTTGGCAGAAGCTGGGCCAAGTCCATAAATGCAGATGAAAAAATTGTTTTCCCTCTTTGCCTGTGGGTTGAGGACACTCAGCTTTGGTAGTACTGAATTTGCTAGAGGCAACTTGGTCAGTAAGGTCTATGCTGCTGCTATATATCCCTTTTTCATTTTTTGCCACTACATCCATTGCCCAGTCTTTCTTCTTGGCCAAGCCCTTCTCCACCACTGACTGAGCAGCCACACCCATGAAAATGTCTCTGTCCTTCACCATGAGTTTTGGGTTGCCAAAATCTGGTGTTTTCATTTCAGAGACTGTCCTTTGTACACAACTTGCTTTCATGAAGTTAGCAAGGAAGGTGGTTGTCAGGTGGAACAGTTTTCCATGCAATGAATAAAGTAGTGGAGTTTCTGCTTGAAAAGTTTTGACAAACGGTTTGAAGATAGGAAGTATGTCTCTTACAAGATGCAGTTTGCAAAAGGTTTCTTCATGTCTGTCAAAGAAGGACTTAACAACAGCTCCTTTTGTATATGCTGTTGATGAACTACTCTTCAGTTCCTTCTGAATGTACAGGAGCCCAGATATCTGGTCGTCAGACAGTCCTCGTCTTGAATAAATGTTGTCCATGCACAGCCCTTGAAAGAAAGTATCATGGTGACATAAGATTACTAAAATATAAAATTAAATTTAATGGTATTACATCTTTGAAATAAGTAAATGAAATGACCTCAACTGACCATTCAATGCGTATGTAGAAGAAATGTCAAGTTACTCATTATATTGATGGTGGAATGATGAAGACAGTAGGCAAACGGTCACACCTAGATCTAGAACTGCAACTGTACCAGAGTGGTGACAAAGTGCTTAGTTGCTTACTGCTTAGTCTACTCAAATCAGGATGAAATTATGCAAGCCAGTTACAAGTATAGATATTATGGAATCAGCAGCCAAAATCTGTCTAGATTTCTAACTTCAGGCAGCTCAATTACTACTTAAAATCTGTATGTGATCGTCCTCGTCAGGATGAGTCATTCTTAAGTAAAGGGCCACTACTCCTAGAGAGGAAAAAAAATGAGTTCTTTTATGTGTCGTACTTTGCTAAATTTGCACCGCTTACAGACAGAATAATGCATTTTCTGCCCAGTCGTGCCGGTTTTCAGACCCGGTGTGGCTTCGACCAGCCTATAACATTCCTGCCAGGCCGAAACAGTTGGCAACCATGTCATTGGTATTTTGATTAATTTGTAGCACATAGCATAGCAAGAGTAACACATCACGAGAGTAACACATAGCGAGAGTAACACATAGTGAGAGTAACACATAGCGAGAGAGTAGATCATGAGCAGACATCCTTTCATAGACAGGCTTGATTGCATCTGCAACCTGTAGACAGAAGGGTATGTTTATCTTGTGACCACAGGTATATGGTCCAGAGCAATGGCCCTCCGATAGAAACACCAAGACTGGGTTGCCACGTTGGCATGGGGCTTTTCTGGAACAGTACTGTTGTTGCGAATTGTATTGGCATAATACTTTCTTAGTTACTTAATCACATCAGGTCTTAAACTTCCCATTGGTTGTTCCAACTAATGTCACTTTGGTTTTTTTTTGCTGGAATTTGTTTTTACAAGGTTATAGAGCTTGGGCTCATCCTCTTCATGACATGGTTCAGGCATTTATGTTTCTGGACAGTGAAACCTGGATATGGCTCAGCCTTGTGAATTTCTGAGATGGTCTTGCTATCCCCATCACTTATCATTGAAACATAGAACAGTCCATTTTTCTTGACCAATTTTATCCCCATAATAACTGCTGCCTCTCTTTCCATCTCTTCCCTGGTGACATCGAAGTTTTGTCATGTAATGTCTTCAAACCACCCATGATGCTTCTTCTGACTCTTCTGTCTTTAGTTTTTCTCCTGTTGTGGCACAAGTTGCACAATAGCTAATCAGAACCCTTATAATCCACCACCAAACCAGTCTTTCGTTCGATAACGCATCCAATCCTAGACTTTGATGTATGGCCTCACTTGTGCCAGCTGTGATCATAAGAATATTAACATTTTTAAGCATAAAAACCTTGCATATAATTTTTAAAAACGCTTCAAAAATACACTACATAACCATATCTGTCACTGCATCTCTAGTAAGCACTTCCAACTAGCTTGCACATGTAATACATTGCTAAACAGATGTACTTTCTTTCACCTGAATTATTCACAGAAATCACATGCCCATCTTCTTGTTCACATTCTCTAACACCTATGCTGCCTTAAGTAGCTTGCATGGTTTCTTTAGTAGGAAGTGTTCATCACAATCTGGCAGGTGAAAGCATTGCGTCTGATCTTGTTCTGACTCCCAAGTACTCTTGGGAAAGTCATGAGAAATTGCCAGTGGCATTTCCACGGCTGGAAAATGCCTGAAATCAGCAAGAAGGGTCAGATGTCACGAAAAAATCATGGAAAATTCACAAACTGGAATTGAGACTTCTTAATTTTGTTTAGAACTTCTCTCTTGCACTGACCAGCATGAAAAGTTCTTAAATACATCATAAATTTTATGTGAGAAAAAGTTGTTGTATAATGATTTTAGCAATATTGCCATTAAAAGAATGTTTACGACCTGGGCATAACATGGAAAAGACAAGCAAAAAAAGCATCTTGTGTCAATTCTGAAAAGAGTTTCCTTTTGCAGCTCTCTGATCTTCTTTCAGTCAGAGAAAACAAAAATATGTTTAGATTGAATTTTTCTCTCTGAGGCTTCGATCTTCTTTTGTAGATTTGTCTTAGGTAAATGATATCATTTGTATAAAACTTCAGAAAATTCAGAGTTTTATGGAAAGTGAGTGACATCTCAGTTCTGAGAAACGTAGCAATAAGTTTTGCTAATATTACAGTCTTCCCCAGATACTTTGCTTGATTCATCTCATATTGTGGATCCTGAAATAGGGATACTTACTATTACTTACTTAGAGATATTGGTCATGATGTATGTTTCATTTGTAATGTATAATTTGCAATAAGTGATTCACATGACTTCAGGTTTGACCACAATTTTTTTGAATGTGTATTCGATTTAAATGTTTACATTTGCAATTGTTTAAAAAATCAAAAGATAATGGCAGCCATTATGTGTTCAAGGAGTGTTCAGAGTGAGAAGATAGGTGTGCAGATTTCATTATATTTTACTATTTAATGTCATACACCAAGTTGAAATGCAGTCAGATCAGGAAACCTTGCAAAAACTAATATTTTTTTCTTTATCTCAGGAATCAAATGGTTTGTCTAGTTGGAAACTTGGAGATGGCTGGCAAAAGAGATTTCTTAATTCACTGTGTCATGTTGCAGGCATTGTTGGAGGCTGCAGTCAGCTAGCATGAAATGTTTCTCTCTCTCATCATGATGTGACAAAGCATTTGCATCTTGTTACGCAAGTCTGTAAAAATTATATTCTCGATCATGTGGTCTGCCCTCTGCAAAGGGTAGGGATTCTGACAGCCACTTTGAAAGCTTCTCTAGTTGTTGCCCATTGTTCTATATCCCCTACTGCCCATGCTCAAAATGTCTACAAATGTCTTTTCTCTACCATGTCTTCCCCTACCATGCTACCCAGGAACTCTGCTTTCTAAGATGTCTTTTTTTCTAGAAAATGATGTCTTTTTATATCACCAAAGTAACTTGGCTTCCCTTTCTTTATGATGTACAGCAACCAATTTTATTTAAAGTTCTTTAACAATGATATTACTGAACAAAATCTATGTTGCATTACAGTGCCTTGTTATTGCAAGATGGTCTACTTTCAGTGCCTTCCGAGATTCTTTGTAAATTGTGAGAACTGTCCTTACTATGCAAGTATTTAATGATTAATGCAATGTTTTTCATTCGTGGCTAAATGAGTATGAATGTAAATGGGCTAGTCTAGGAATATGCCAGGCATTTAAGTGTGTGAGAGAGAAATATCAGAGGTAATGGGACTGGAAATTGCCAGCAAGATGGTTATCAGATAAATTTTCAGCAGAAGTTCCGTTCCTTGGCCATAGTTGGTATAAATTTTACATCTCACATTTCCACATATTTGCTATGATTGATACTGCTGTGAATAATTTCTTGTAGTCAAATGCAGTTGAGATTTCAAAGCACACCCCCCCCCCCCCCCCCCCCCCCCCCCCCCCNATGGACCAAGCCCATCTTGCTCAATTCCCAGCCTTGGTATCTCTAGTGGATGTCATTTTTGTTTTTTAGATCTTGCTGATGCAGAATTATATTCTGCAGTGTAGCATTATGAATTGCTACCACAAGTTTTTATACTTGGTTGCTACCACGTAAACATATATTACTGAATTTAGGTTAATGATGGTTCTGAGAATTTATGCATTTCCAGCTTGTTTACATTTGTGCTTAAAATTTTTCATAATGGTGGGGGAGTATAGTGATCATGTGAAAATGCATGTTTGTGCCCAGTGACCTTCAAACACGGCCAGTTGTGTGAGGCATGATAGCCCAAGAACCTTTGTTTGTTTTGCAGAGCCTTGTATAAAAATAAATATGCAATCTGAGTAGTTGAGGTGGTGGTGAGAGAAGAGCACAAATTATAAAATTTTCACAAGTACTTATCTGAAGTTGGGATGCCACATTAATGTACCCTCGTGGTATCAGTGTTAACGACATTGTTTTGAATTAAGAACAAGATTATGGCCGAGTTTGCTGATTAATCCAACTGATGCAATCATACTATATCATCAGAGTTTGCTGATTATCCTAGCTGATGCAGTCATAATCTATTACTGGAATTTGAGAGCTCTACATAAGAAAGTAATTGGGCTATTTATAACTGACATTTTTTATGTAATGAACATTTTGAGAAAGGCAGATATAATGAGCCCTGTGGACACGTGATAGTATTTTCCTTCTTTCCATTATGAAAATTGGTATATTTAACTTGGTGTCCGACCATCAAAGCTGGACAGTCCACATTAGCATCAAATGTCCTGTTTGTCTCACAGCGAAAGGCAAACCTGCTTGACTCTTCCAGGCAGAGCATGCTGAAAGTTTCCTGTTCATATTAAAGTTAAATAGGAGCAATTTGTAGCATTAAGAACATACCTATTTATACTTAGACTAGTTGATTTTTTTGTTCTTGTTTTGTTTTACTCTGAATGGTGGAGGGAATAACAGCCAGTAGCCAAGAATTATGTTTTGTCTTCTGTAAAAAATGCCAATGGATATTGTTAATGCTACCAGAGTACTGAACAGAGATTGTGCCTTGTGAATACGTGTCCTCTTTTCGTAAATGTGCAAAGCTGCCTCAGTAATCCATTTCTTCCAACTGTAAGTAGCTTCATTATTGTTACATGATCGGTTGGTTTTCTGGAAATTTGAAAACTTAACTTTAATTTTATGAGAATGTCCAAGATCATGTATACACAGCTGCAAAAACTGGATTGTTGGAAGAGAATTGGATCAGTTTATATGCATGTATATGATAGCATGATGGTCTCTATATTCTGAGAGATCTGTATTTGGACAGTGTTGAGATCTGAGCGATCAGTATCTGTACAGAGGTTTCATTACTTCAAATCACAATACCAAAACCAGATAGGATTAAATTATGAATTGCCATTCATAGGGGTTCTCGTAATGAATTTCTTATGTCATATACTCAGACATGCATATTATGAAACCCCCACTGATGTGAATATTTTGTGAATTTGATCATTTTCTTTTATACAGTATTTTACTTTGCGTGTTGTGAGGTGCACTTAGTATTAGTCTACTGCCAGACATTTCTTGGTCTCCTGTGGCCCCAAGTTTAGATTAACCTCTTTGCTATATATTATAAACAAGTAAGTCCTTACCCTTATTAGCAATATTCCAGGCCTCTCCCGCCCAAGTGCTTGATTTAAGGTTATGAACACCACTGAGTGGGAGAATTTCAGGATATTGCCATCAATTCTTAAGAAATGACATTATGAAGAAGGTGAACAGAAGTCTTTCTCACCTATAAGAAATCATCCTCCATATAGACAACCCATACCCCTGAGTTTTCTCAAAGCTGAGGGTATCAGTGCCTTCTTTTCATCTTGTACTCATCTGTTGTACCACCCAGTTAAGCTTGTGACTTTGTAATACCATCCCCTGCCGCTTCATGGATAATATGAAATATGCTTTATATGAAAGGTCCTGTGAATTTAGTCTGAGAGTGTATATCACATACTGTATCTTCTTTTATACTGTGTCTTCCTGGTCTTTGCATAGAGTCATCTCCTTGTTAATTTAGATACCATGCTTGTGTTGTCATGAAACAAAATATCATGTATGTAACCACCGGTGTACTTTTCTACTTGCACAAATTTAATTATATGCTGTCAGTATCTGTGAGTCAAGCTGTATGTTTCGCAAGGACTGTGGGACTCTGATCACAGGTAGTGCAGTTGATTCTGTTTAATTGTAACTACACAAAAGGATAGAATTAGTTGTTAAATAGTGTTGTTAATCCAGTGACTTTTAAAAAAAAACTTGCATTGTCCATTTGACTAAAAATTTGCATTTAAGCAGATTGCAATTGAATGGAATCAGTTGTATGAGTTTGATGTAAATACATACTATATACATGAGGATGTGCCTTACTTTTGGGTTTATTATGGTGCTGCGCTGTGTGATATGTTTATTTTGCCTTATGTTCTTGTGGTAGTTGAGATTTGGTGACTATGCAAGTGTTAATAGAATCTAATGTTGATATTCTGCTAAACAAGCCTGTTCATACTTACACTGCCCAGTAATGTGTATCTTTTGTCTTTGGCATGGAGAGAAAAAAGATTAAAAGTAGAACTAGACTCCTTGGTGTCACTTTTTTAATTGGTTTTTACCATGAATTGTTTTGAACGCATGTGACTGATTCCAGTGTGTTTATTTATGTTGTTGTATTAATGTTTGCAAAAGAATTATGTAAGAAAAATTCTTTGCAATTCAGTATAAATTTTGCATACAGAAGCTTCCCTCCAGATGCATTCACTCATGCTCATACAAGCACACAAAAATGCTATCTTCTGGAAATATTCATTTCACCATGAGTGTTCAAACATAGAGATCCTTGATCCCTCATAAATGTTCTTTCTTAATCCTCTGTAGAAAGTTCAGGAAATTTTAAAGATTTCCTGTGTAAATTAAATAATTGTATACATAGAGAAAGGAATTCCAAATGAGATTTACACCCTTAACTGAACTCCTATCTACTAATATAACCCTAACCCTAATGTCCATGGAGACAAACATCAGCTATGAGTCTCATTCAGAATTCCACCACTTACAAATAACGAATATTTTGTACAATGTCAAACAATAAGAACCAAGGACTGTATCTGTTGAAAGCGATGCTGAAAAGTGAAATGCAGATGCTACAGCAAAGTAAGCTGCAAGAAGAAAGTGCCCCACAATCCTCTGTCACTAATCACTAACCTGTTCATACTAGGTCTATAGGGAAACAGTCATAACAAAGTGACTCACACTCGCTTCACGGTTTTAGACTAGCCTTTTTGCCTTTACACTATGCTTCTCTCATACACCCGCACAATTATCTCCATCATCAGTTGACTATGCTCACTAAAAAGCGTGTGAAAGGTAGTGAACCAGTCCATTGTGAAGAAAAGAAAGGCTGTAATTTCCAGTTATTTATCGTGCCCCTCCACAGTGTCAATATGAAGAAAAAAAGATAGCACAAACAAGCACACACACGCTCTTCGCCATACGCTAATGCCCAAGATAATGAAATAAATGACGCAATAATCAATTAAATTGATAGAAACATCAATTAATTTAATCAGAAAAAAATCGGAGGGAGGGGGAAGGAGGGGAGAAAGAAAACGTACCCAAACAACCCGCGTGACTTATGGTAATATACCAAAAATAGGTACTAGTCTATGTCACGTGATTTATATTGTTACTTCCCTTTCAAGATGGCAGACAGCGAAAGGACTCCGCTGTTGTCATCGGAGAACGCCCCAGGAGAAAGTGGTTCTGAACCACCTCCCTATGCACAACCAACAAGTAAGTATGGGATGTATCTAGGCCTAAAGTCAGGTCGAATGTTCTGTTATAGGACATGGCTTTGTGTCACAGCACAGAACTGATTCATGGAATTTTTGTCGTCTTGCCTTCATTCATTTTCAATTTCAGCCCATCGCACACACCACACACACTGAACCTGGCTGATTTCAGTAGCTCATTGGCAGTATTTAGTCTTGCTTAGATCTAGATCTGTATCATGAGCCACCTTGATCAGCGAGTAATGAGTTCTTTCCATGTACATTATTTAGTCTGATCCTGAGATCTGAATTGGGGTGCAGTCAACAACCATAACACGGCTATGGGATAATCACGGAATAGGACCGATCTTGTGACTAAACCAATGACTAAATGAACTGCATTAATGCAAGAGCGGTCCTGTCCCAGGAGATTGCCACACCTATGACCTAGTCCTAACTCTCGGGACAGGAGCACGCCTTCATCAATACTGTTAATTTAGTTATAGTTTAGCCATCAAATCAATCATTTTCCTAGAGCTAGACTATTCCATCATAAGTTGGTAGGGACTAAATGTAGGTCTAGACTGTCTTAGAGATGCTGTTCTTGCCAATTATTAAAATATCATCAGATCTTGGTGATGTTTCATGTCCTGTAGGTCCTCTCGATGTGCGTTAGGTTAGGGACCCTGTCTATATAAATGTCTGCTGGTTTGCTGGTTTAGTTGTGAGTGTGAGGTGCAGTCAGAAACCCTTATGCAAAACAGTTGTTAGTAGAACTTAACCATTGAAGCATGAATGTCAAATGTTTTTGAATGTTGGTGGCACCCTTGGAAATGCTATATTTTATTCATATGTTGGTGCCGACTTGGGAATCTTTATTTTACCAGTGAGATGGGCACTGGGAATCTTGTTTCAAAATCTTGGATAAGGAGTCCAATAAGTGATCAGGTACAAGTCAGTGTGCACAAATAGAGTTTTGTTGCAGGGTTCAAGTAAGTCAAGCTCAAGACACAGGGTTTTGATAATGATCTGATTCAGGGTGCTTATGTTGAGGAATAGAACTGTACATTTGTTTGAAAGCAGCTGATATTTTTCGGTTAGCACAGCTCTTATATTATAGTTTCTTTTGCTATATAATATATTAGGTGACTGACTTAGAGTGGCAGTGTTTTTTTGTTTTTTTTTGGTCAGGGTTAGAAGTTTGGTTAGGGTTAGGTTCTCCCAGTACTACCAAAAAGTAAATCCAGCAGATCCAGAGCTGCCAACCAGTATGAAATTTTCGTATTTTATACGAAAATCTGACCTCAGTACGAAAATACGAATCGTACTCTTAAAAATACGAAAATCGACCGTCAGTATGAAAAAGAATACCGTGAATGCCTTCCGCAACGAAGTCTGGTGCTTAAAGAGCTTTCTTGTACTGAAAATCATCAAAATGGGCTGTTTTAGTCATGAGTACAAGTACTCGAGTCTTACAACAAACGATTGAAAATCATAGAGGACAGTACAGTAAACATACTGGCATTCCGTTTTGCCGTAGAGTACATAGCAGTATCGATGCTGACGCGCGTTTCTTAGTTTCGTTTTCGCCGGCACCGTTTGGCATGTATGCTAGGCCTATTTCCGGGCCGCATACCAAAAATTGCAAGATCCAGAAGTTTAGTTGAAACTAGTCTAGAAGTCTCTTACAAAGATACCAGTCATGGTTACCAGCCACAGGAGGATTTATGCTATTGTTCAAGCCATCTCCAGATAACCTTGCGGCATTTGGGGCTTTACTTTGATGCCCAACGTCCCGTCATGCGTATGCAGCATTGTGCCATACCCAGTGTCTACACATTACCCTGTAGGCTATGTTTCATTATGTCTATTAGTGTATACTGTAGGCCCTCAGGGCATTAGATGACCTACATTTGGGATGAGTATAGTGTACTACTATAATAGTGTTGGCTTCAGGGCCAAGGTTAATGACCTTTACTAGACTAGATCTAGTAGGCCTGACAGAGCTGGTTTTCAAAGCCCCAGCTTGGAAAGTTTAGGGCTAGCTTTAGACTAGATGGATTTCTCTTTCCTGTTCTACCAGCAGATGACATGCTTAAATCTAAGACTGAAAGCAATTTAAGATATCAATATGAGCATTTTACACTTGGGTACAATTACTGCTATTAGCAGTTCAAGGTCTCTGGTGACATAGCCTATGGCAAAATTTTAGCAGGATATAAATGATTTAATTTTCCTAGTGGGCATAGTAAAATGCTACAGTCTGTCCTCTCATGGTCTGGAATTTGAAGCTTAGCAGCAATTATGTGATGAACAAGTTTCTTTTGTATAAACTTGTCTTACACAATGAGGGCTTTCTTATGTTATTATTGGCAGTATCTTACATATCTTATCAGTTGTTTTTTTGTGTCTTTTTTTTTTTAATTTTGGAGGAAGGGGGAATTTTTTTAAGTTAAAAGGAAGAATTCACCTGATCAAAATAGCACTTAGATTTCAGGAATATGAAAAGGATTTGGAAAGAGCTGTTGATAATCAAGTATATTATTTTACCACAGTGAGTGACTCCCATTAGACTTCCTCAGTTTAATGCTGAAGAAAAGCTTCTTAGTGTGATACGGAAACAGTAGCTATCTACAAGCCTAAAAGAATGACTAAACAGCCAAATAAGGAGACATTCATTTAAATTTTGCGATATTATTTTTCTGCACCGATGTGAGTATGAAAATCAGGGTCAGAATATGAATTTTTGATGCCTGGATTATGAAAATCCAGTTTTGGAGATTGGCAGCTCTGCAGATCTGGTCCAGTGCTTTTCCTGTACGTTACTGTTATACAGGCACAGTTACTTCTGTGCTGCTATTAAAGGTAAGGTTTACCCTATATTGTTTTGTAATGGTGTCTACAGATACTGGTGCAGGACCTCTGAATGATGCTGCCACACTACCCATCGGGGCCGATGAGCTGCCCCCTCCCTACACCCCTACAGCCCAAGGGGGAATCCCCATGATCAACTGCAAAGTTTGTCAAGCTATCATCAGCTTGGAAGGCAAGCAGCATCTGTATGTGGTCAAGTGCTCAGTTTGCAATGAAGCAACGGTAAGTACAGCAACAATTTTTGTTGTGTTTGTTTATTGACTCATTATTTGGTTTAGACATGATTTTCAGTGAGACATAGGTAAAGATTGTGATAATTATTTGCTCTTTCAACTTCCTATCTGGCTTAAAATAAGGCATACTAGAAGCAACAATAGGAGTGCAGGAAGTTTTGTGTTTTGGCTGTCAACTTTGATGGCTCACAAATTAAACAGTGTACAGACAAGGACAATCTCATTTGATAAGCCACCTCTTTGGCTCTCTAGGGCATTCAGTGAAACAGTGGTAAGAATGGCCACAGTTTTTGTTTATTAATTTCTTATCTTGCCGAAATAGATATGCAATAAAACAGCAGTAAGCATGATAACACTTTGTTTCTTTGCCTACCTTCTTGTTTGACACTGAAGACATGCAGTGAAGGGACAGTGAAAACAGAGTATTTAAATTGCATTTGTTATTTTAACTTCCATTTTCATTCAAATAGGAAGAACAGTAACTACTGGTTTAACTTCTGCATGTGTTGATAAATACAATAAAATTACACTAAAAACAAAAGAAAACTTCTGGCTTGGTCCACAGATCTCAGCATGAACTAAGGGTGAGACGCAGAAGACAATTAAGCAGGAAGCTGTTAGTCTGTAAAACAACTGTTATCCATTAAATTTCCAAAATCCCATTGAAATTTCTCTATTTTCATCGTAAACTCATTCTGCCCTATAGCATAACAAAGTTTACTCAGAAACCTTTCACCGAAAATATTCCTTCATTCAATCATCCAAAAGGAAGAACTGAATCAGAGATCAACATTTCAATAAAATGTAAAGTCACCTTTGATGAATAGAAATGTTGAGGAAAAGGAAAAAAAGAAATTTCTGTACACCATGATATACTTCTGTATTTATAATTCTTCAGCCTATACGAGCAGCCCCACCTGGAAAGAAGTACATCCGATGCCCTTGTAATCTACTGCTTGTGTGTCGGTCTGGTGCTACTAAAATTCTTTGTCCAAGAGATGCATGGTAAGTGTAAATGCTTGGACCCTAGATAAAGCTTTACCATTCCATTTGTAAAGCTTAGCAGCTATAAAATGAACTCATTAGTATTTTAATTTGTGCAGTATGGCTGGTGTGGAATATATGTATGTCTTGAAAAAGTGGTCATTTTGTGTACTTCATATAATACAAGATTGAAGAGGCATCTTTGAATGTAACAAGAACAAGAGTGTTTGAGGTAGCGGGTCTTTAAGGCAATTGCTTTACCCTTACTGCTGAGTGTTCAGCTTCCGAGCTTAGTGTGAACTGAGTATCAGAAATTTTGATATGATTTATACTCATGATATTTTTGTTTTTTGTTTTAGTCATAGCATTTCGATTTGATATGTGCTTTTGTTGAATATTTACTCACAGTAGTCGCAGTGTAAATCTCTTTATATACATATAGCTACTCAACCTTGTTTCTTTCAGCAAAAGAGTGATAACTTTGTCCACCGCCGCATCAGATCCATTCAATTTGCCTGTTGCAACAAGATACAACTGTGCTTACTGTGGCCAGATATTTATGGTAAGATGGTTGTGAAATGACTGACCTTATCTGGGATGTAACAAACTCCAGTTTGACCAGATTTCTTGAATTTTATTGAATTTTGCCAACACTGAAAACTCTGTCTTATCAAAAACACGGTATTTGAGAATTTTCAGAAATTTTCGGGGTTTTTTAACTGTGACCCATTTCCATCCCAGTTGTTATATTTAATTACTATGGTTTTCCTTCTGACATGGTGCCCCAGATGTTTAAGCATTTTCTTATAGGAGTGTCTTTGTCAGGTATAGCATTTACCATTACTATTAGGAATGATTTGGTTTCTGAATACTGGTACCGTTCTGCTAAAACCTACTCTTATCTTCATTTCAGTAACAGATGTAAGATTTTCACAAAATAGTGTCATTAATCAACATTTGTTTGTTTTTTGCTACTGAATCTTTGTAAGGGAGGAGCAATCACCTCTTCATATTGATCATCAAAATTCTCTGTAATGATCCTTGAAATATCGAAACAAACCAAAAAAATAGCAAACTCAGATTCTGCACTGGATTACAAAGCAAGCATGTATGGAACAAGTGTGGTCATGGTAATTTGCACATCTATTCTATTCCGTCCTTATTTTGTTTCTTACTATTTTTGTGTTAATTGTTGAAGGAGGTCTTGTAAGTTGTTCTATCAAAATACTACATCTGACTATACATTGAGGAGCATAGATTGGGAGTGGGGGNTTACTCAAAAGAGGAGGAGAAAGACAGTGTGTGACTGCATATTGATTTTAATCATGCCATATATTGTTGTTGTTTTTTTTTTTAGTTGCGTCTGGTAACCAAGTTCGTGAGGTGTCCCCACTGCAGGAGATTGTGAGTAGTGACTTCATTTATAGGTTTTAATTTTGATGTATATTGTATGTTTATGTATTTTAGATTACATTGGTGTGGGGGATGTTTTCTCTCCACATCAGGGCAGTAAGAAGAAAAGTGGAAGGGCAATGAAAGAAAGATGACAGGGTACTTTGAGGAATCAGTTAGAGGAAAAGGGGCAGAATAATTGGAAGAAAAGGAGGCTGGCAATTCAACCAAAAGGTGTTCAATAATTACTGTAATTGAAAGAAAAAGAGTGGGGCAAATGGAAGGAAATGTGAAGGAGAAAGAGAGAGAATGCTTTGGAGAGAGGAGAAATGGGAAAAGTGGGAGCATATGAGAAAATAGAAAAAAGTGAACAGATACAGTAAGGAAGAGGAAGCTGCAGAGGATGAGAGATATGGATTGAGAAGAAGGGAAATGATGCTAAGAGAAAGGCAGAAATTTCCATAGATGGATAAGCCAGTTGACATGAAGATCTGTGTGAGGCCAGGTATAGAAACAGACTGAGGGAATAATGAGGAGTATGGAAAGAAGAAATGATCATTTTGCTTACCAGCAAATGACTCCGCCAGCCAACAGACATCTGGATGAACCAGAATTTTCCAAGCAGTTGAAGTGAGCTGGAACTTCACTTAATGGGAACAAAGGGGTCACAGACAAACGTTGATATCTGTGGAGTCAATGCGAATTTTGTAGAAAGTCTGTAACCTGGCAGACTTCTATCACTGTTTTACTGATTCATCTTAACCTATAATGTACAGATCGTCAGCAGGCTATGACTTTGCTCGTGTTCGGGGTCACATCTACTTAATCATTGGACTGCTATTACTGGGTGCTGCTGTTGGAATTACAGTGAGTATAACATTGGCTGGGAATTGAGATTATGTATCTGAAGTTTCTGTTTATCTATAGATTGGATACAAAGCTTCTTTATCAATAAGAAACTTTTCCTAGTGAAAATGGGACTGTTGGTATTCCATACAGTGGTTATTATTTTTAAATTCTTTTTCTGTTCTCATTGATTCATTAGGATCCAGACTACATTATCACTGCAAATATTTCATGGTGAAAATGAGATTATAGATTTTCAGTGTTGCAGAAATAATTTTGTAGATTCTTTTTTCTTTTTGTCATGTTCATGTTTGGAACCTTGTTCTGTTTTTGTTTCTGAATTTCTGAGTAGGCTGAAATGGCATGATGAGTGTTTTCCTACAGTACTTGCGGTTAACAAAATACAGACACAATAATATATATATTCATGTCTCCTAATTGCAAATTACACAGTGTCATTGTAAATATTCAAACGATTGACATTATCTTATCTTCTTTTGTTTCAGGTTGGTACATATGAGTCAGCCAGGGCACATGGGGGTATCTATGTTGCTTGGATAGGTAGGTTGGCTCAGGAACTTGGATGAAAATCTTTAGTCATACATAATAGGACTTAATGACCTCAAAACTCATGCTTTGAAATAACTGATGTGCGCACCCCCGTGAACAGGTCAATCAATCCTAGGTTTATCTATATTTTGTTGTAAAATGTAACCACCAGAATGAGCCTTGCAGCTTGCCAGCTGTAGAGACTTACAGCTTACGCTTACAGTAAGTTTGTACAATTTCCATACATTATTGAATGAAAGTCAGATGTTTATTTGTATGATTGTTTTTTTTATTTTTTTTTACGATGCTGCTAACAATGCACCATTATTATATTAACAGCCCTCATTTGGCGACATCGCAAGTTCATCTTATGACTTTGGATACATTCACCCCATCCATATTTGTAACTCTTGTCTCTTTCTAACGTCTTGTCTCCCAGGTGGTTTCCTGCTGGGCGCCTTGTTTCTAGTTCGTGCAGGTTACTACTACACAGTCAGGACCAGTCCTCTGCTTCAAACAGGCATCAATCCATGAGAAACAAGGGACCACAGTACAGTTGGAGGGGATCACTGTGGGCCTTGTAAACTTCATGGTCATCAGGTTTTTGAGAAACATTTTATTATGTTGACAGAACAAATCATGACTTTTCTGTTACAAGTGACAGTTTGTGAACACCTTTGCAAGAGTTTCTTGTTGTATTGTACGATAAGTGTTGAAGGTATGATAGAAGTGTTTTCTTTCTTGCACAGATTTGATTTTTGCAAAAGGCTGAATTGTGACAAATCCCTCATGATTTGTATATGAGCAGTAAAGTCTAGAGTAAGAGGGAATAACCCTGATTCAAGCTACTCTAACTGATCATGTCCAAGTGATAAAAGAGTAGCAACTAGAAATTACGGCATATGTGTTTCCCTTGCAGGTTGCTGCCCACCATACAAATTACCAAATTAAATACCTTTTGAACAATTTTGAAAGGAACTTTAGAAGAATGAAATTAGATCTTTGTGAAAAATAGAATCACTTCTATAGTACCTATTACTGTATCTTCTCCAGTCATAGTTCACCTGTCTCTCAAGTGACCAGTTATAGGTGAGAATCATTTGAAACCCAGAGATTCTGAACAACTGTGATGCCACATTTATTGTCATTAAACCAATCATCATATTCTTATGTTTCATTTCATGCACCAGTTGCAAGACAAAAACCTGTTTCATGTGCATCATCATCATCCATCATCATCATCAATCATCAGTCATAATCATCAATGTTACTTTCACAGTCAAGTGAATAATCAATTTTCAAAGTTTGGTACTCTGCTGTAACGGAGTAGAAGGCTACGATAGCTTTTCTTTTGTGAACAACTCCAGGCAAGTGGATAAAAATGGGAGACACAATGTTTCAAAAGCAAAAATAATCTTGTTATTTGCATTAAAAAGGGTGTTTCTGCAAATCATAGATAAGTAACAAATTTCCTAAATAATTTACATAGCCATCATATCCAACAGAATGGGAGGTGGCAGTCACATTATCTTGTACATTTTTGATGTAGTCAGTAAATGGTTTTAGAAATTGCTTTTTTATTATTAAATCTTGTGTTTGTGTGTTAAGAATCTACACATGCATAATTTTGAGACTTCAGTGATTGTAAAATGAACCATTGCAATCACTAGCAAACCTTGCATAAACCCACCAATTCACCACTTCATGTCAGAATATGCAATATGATGGAACAAACATCAGTAACCAAGTTTTCATTGTTTACAGAGATTGATTTACTGCAGGTAAAAATTGAATGTCTTTTATTCACATGTATACAACCAAAATGTTTGTGCAGTACAATTTGTTGATCATGAAATGTCATGATTATGGAATGTAGATTGAATGCCTTGTTTATGTTGTTGTGAGTTTTGTGTACTCTAGCCAGTGTCAGGGAGATATAAGACAGTTTTGAAGGAAGTTGAATAGTGTTATACATTTTATTATCACAAGGTAAATGTTGGGTTTTTGTTGATGTTCAGAGAGATTTTTCACCACCCAGGTGACCTCTTGATGCAGTGCCTTGCTTTCCTTGAATCCAGAATCTAGATGAACTCCGTTTTGAGCAAGTGATCAAGTTTAAAAAAAAAAGAGATTCCATTGCTCAACAAGAAGTCTTCTGGCTGCTTCATTCCTCATGACCATATCTTGCTGACACTGGCAATAACACATGAGAGTATCATTATCACAAGTCAAAATTTCTGGATTGTCTGTGTTCAGTGTAGCTGGTACCTGAAGTAAAAATTGCCTGTGATTGAGCTTGTACAAAGTAGAAGAATTTTGTTGGCATAAAAGAGTTTCAGTGTTTAAGAATGGTTTCCCCCTTCTTTTCCCTCTTTGTAAAATAAAATACCAAATAATGACTTGAGGGTGTTTTTTATTTCTGCCTCATTAGCATTTATTTCATGTCTTGTATTTCATTTATTTCTTGTCTTGTTCTCTACTTGAGGATTTAAGAATTTTTCTCAGAAGAAGTGTCAAATAAGAAATTGTCCATAATCAATAAGCACATATTTTGTGGCTTGTTTTTTTGACATTCTTTGTTTGTGAATAGAGTTATGATATGTTGTCCTATGCCAGACTGGTGTGACTTCGGGTGCTTTAAAAGTGTTGTCAGGTTAGAAATAATTATAATAGATAAGCGCATGATCTGCAGCTTCATCTTTTTTGTGAGCAATTTAAGATACGGTACCGGCAGGTTTATGCTATGGTGTCCACAGCCATATTGGTGTATGCATGTGCTATTTTTGTTTTTTTCAAGATATGGGGTCGATTATGACATGTTGATTTGACAATGAAAAGCAAAAGCATGTTAAAGGAGTGAATTTCGCCATCTCGCACGACCTAATTAAATTAATTTCAAAGGAGCGGTTTTCAAAATTACCATATTCTTCAGTAATTTTCCCACATTTTTCTGTAATTACATGATTGGTCCCAAGACAAAGGGACATTGACATTATATAGTATGGAGGAACATGGCACAGAGTAACTAATGCCATTTATGAATGAAACTGATGAAAAAGTGATATGGTGTGTAAGTCATTATGATAGCAGTTAATATATTGGGTGATCCCTGAAATGTCTATTTAATTTCAAAGTTTGTTTTCATCAATAATTCATGATACATGCAGTTGAGATTATTTGGCACACATCAGTGTATGGATATTGGCTGGTCAGTAAATTTCAGATACCTTGGTGCTATGATTATGTCACAACTGAAAAATTCAGAACACATGTGTTNGACATTGACATTATATAGTATGGAGGAACATGGCACAGAGTAACTAATGCCATTTATGAATGAAACTGATGAAAAAGTGATATGGTGTGTAAGTCATTATGATAGCAGTTAATATATTGGGTGATCCTTGAAATGTCTATTTAATTTCAAAGTTTATTTTTCTTCAATAATTCATGATACATGCAGTTGAGATTATTTGGCGCACGTCAGTGTATGGATATTGGCTGGTCAGTAAATTTCAGATATCTTGGTGCTATGATTATGTCACAACTGAAAAATTCAGAACACATGTGTTATAGTAGCTTGCCTGGCATGTGTCAAATTTATTGGCCCTGGCACATCATTTTTTTTTTTTCCACGTGTATGTGTGTTTTTTGATGTTTCAAAAGTATAGCATCTAGATCAATGAATTCTGCAACGCTTATAATAGATTATGTCTGTTGATGTGCCTAAAATTTTGTCCCAATTAGAACTCTTAAAGTTATTAGATTTGGATTAAGTAAACTTTTGTCTGGGCCACCTGATATATATAGATGCATCATAACGGTAGATTTTTTTTTTATATGTCCATGACATTTGATGTCTGTATTTTTCTTTATATAAGACTTTTGTTAAACAAAGACTGTTGTTAGTGAAGAGAGGGCAGTTTTCATTTAATTTTATGATAGTCTCTTTTATTCTATATATCAGGGCTTGAAGTATTTATACAAATTAAAATGTCAAGGTACCAGTATTTGTTTTTTTTTACACTTGTTTAGATACTTTGCAAAAGAGAATGATAGCTTTTCTTGATCATAAAAATCACTCCTTTTGTGTAGATGTACCATATATGATTTATCTGATGTAACTGTTTTCTTGGCAAAAACAAAGAAAGAAGAAATGATGAAAAAGAATGAAATAAATAAACATCCAGTGATCACAATGTTTGGCCTGGTGTGTATCATTGTGTGAGTAATTATCCCTGGCAGTTTTTTAAAATCATGGAATCAAAACATGCCTTTGTCATTGCAGGTTCACAGGTCAGTAGAACAGTTTTTCTTTTTAAATATCTTACCATTAGCTTGGAAAGTTGTCAAGTGACCTGGCCAGCTGGGGTTATAGTAATAATGTGAATTTGCATGGGCAGCAGTGCCTGGGTATGAGATTACTGATTATTTTTACTGTAATGCAGATTTTTTTATGACCTGATCATGTCATTTTTGGTGTTGATATTGCTTGCTCTGAATTAGTCAAACCTCCTCCTCTTAAAAAGCTTTTTTACTGTGGTGGGAGATCCTGTTCTTACATACCATATCATACTTCCACCTTCATCAGCCTTAAAAATGTGATGTCGTTGCATTCAAGGACATTCCATATGGAAATGGTGTGGTTGCAGCTGTTCTTGTTGTTGCTGTTGTTGTCACTAATGCTGCTGCTGCTGCTTGTTGTCTTTGCCAGTCGTGGGTTTTCCTCCGTCACCACAGTTAGAAATGGGCAGTGAACCTAGACAGATGTGTATATATCTTAGGTTATCAAAGATGCTTTGGTTTGTTCAGACATTTCAAGTTACTTGGAAATCTTGGGAATAATGCCATTGCAAGTTTGTCTTTTAACCATTTACCCCCTACAGTCGCCGCGTGTCGCCGCTATCGGTAAACCCCTACAGTCGCCGCGGGTCGCCGTTTTAGATTTGTTTCGTTACGGACGGCATTGCACGTTCTGAATGTCGCCAAACGGAAATAAAAATTGTGGAATCGGAAGCTGGGGAAAATGAACTTCCTTCCAGTGTTTGTTTGGAGAAAATCGGGCGAATGGTTGCATCTCTGTGATTTTTCGAAGTTGTCATAGATTTTTTGGCTTTTTTTGAGGTGATGGAGGATGCTTTACACCTCTATCATGAAGCTTTATGATGGAAACATGTATGAGACAGTGAATGGGTGCAGCCTGTGCCGGATTAGATCATTTAAAATAATTTATTTTTTTTTTAAAAGTCATATTTTTTTTAGAGTTATCTCTCTTCTCTTAGGGATTGGGAATTCGTCTTGGGCAGGTGGCTTAGAGGGTAAATGGTTAAAGAAGTCTCTGTGATTTGGACTGTATAGGAAATTTTCTGTCAAAGACATAATGAGATATGAATCAAGGCTAAATGCATTTACAATCTTATATCATTTAACCCTCTAAGACCCAAGAGTGAACATATTGTTAGAAAATGTATTGTTATATGTACTGACTATAGAGTGCACATGGCTTTGCTTAATGCAATATTAGAGACAAAAGTTTAAAACTCTGAGAACAATTATCATTATGTGGTCACAGAGGCCATATTATAGGAGTATAGTATGCTAGTTTTTTGAGGACTACCTTTTATCGTAATTAAATATCTTCATGTGCCAAATATGGGACAGTGGGTCCTACAGGGTTAAGAGCTATTTTGTAGAAGTGTTCATTAAAAGATATTGGTTGTTTTTATTTTTCTTATCCCAGACATGAGTCGTATCTCTAATACGCTTGGTGGAAAAGGGATGGTTTGCTTTTGATCTTTAAAGAAAAAATGTATGTTTAGCTCACAGTGACCACATTTATCCTCACAGGCTGTCAAAAGCCTAGGCTTTATTCATAAGTTTTATTTTCACCTATCAATGCTTTTTGTCTGTTTATTGGATCTCTATATTGGTGTGACTGATTTCTCTACACCCTTGATTGGAAATGTCATCTAGGCCTTTTCAGTAGAAATAAACATTTGCAAGGTTTTAAGCTTTTGCATCCTCAGCAGCTATTTCTTCTTTGCATGCAATATGGATAATTAACTCAATATATTTAGGGAGAAAATGCATACTGTGGTGCACAACGCCTCTTTTTGCTTTGCACAATTCCTCAAGGCAGGCCTTTATTCACAAGCCTGATTTTCCATGAGCTTTACTTTGTTTGTGTTTTTTAGTCTTCTAAGGTCTATTACAAGGCCTGTTATCACTTTACTGTACATATACTGTAAGTATGGCTGATTTTTTCTGCTGTCTTCATTGGAAATGCCTCTTCATGCTGAAATCTTCCTTCCTGCATTCTTTATGAACCTTCTTCCTGCATCCTTCATAATCATCTCTCCTGCATACTTTTGTTAATGTTTTCAAGAGGTTGGCCCAGCATCTTCCTATAACTCACTGAATACTGAAGATGTGCATAAATTTCCTCTACTGTATACTGCTTGGGGATTACGTGTAATTTGCTATGAACTCATCTTCCTCGCATCTGGCTTAATACTAAAGATGCATTATAACATCCTGCATTTTCACTAAACCAGTCCAGATCTCCCTTACTGCATACCATAGACTATTCTTGGAAAATGTAAAATGCTTAGTTTTAGTACAACAAATCAGTGTCATCTGGAAACTGATCAGTCTTCAGTGACTTAAGAGGGATCGAGGGTGAAATTTTCGATTTCGTTATTTCTTAACCTAGAGGGCTGAAACTTTACAGTAAGGTCAGATATGACTAAATATAAAGATTTTAATTTTTTTTTTTCATTTTGTTTAACTTGTTGCCATGGTAACGGCGGCCACATTGAATTTATATAAGCCGCAGGAAAATCTCAAAATTTCTAAAATTGCCTCTTTTATGTGCCCTATTTCAAACTTTATCATTAGTTGTGTATATTTCACAGGTACCTGGCTAGTTTATTTACTCCTGAAAGTGAAATTACCTGATCTGCAGGCCTTGAAAGATGATAACGATTTTTTTTTTTTTCAAAATTAAGGATATTGCCATAAAAAAAAAAAATTTTGTTCGCAGATCTGACACAAAATATATGTATTTTCACTAGCCAGGTACCTGTAATACACATATGTCTACTTGCCTGTCAAATTTGATGGGTATAAGATCATTCGTGGCTGAGATTTTGAGATTCTTGTGAACCAAACTAGATGAAAAAAATAATAAAGAAAACTAATGTCAAAATCTACCAAATCTTGTCATTTTCAGGACAAGGAGCGATTTACACCTTCTTAGAGATGTGTTTTGCATACTTGACTTATATCAGGATTTTCTAGGGATGTTACAATGTTCAAATTTGATGAAAACAAAAAATCGAAAATTTGAGGTAAAATTGATCAAATTCTCACCCGCGATTCCCCTTAAAGGGCACTTCTGTATTCTCATCTGTACACTGGAAACCTCAGGCCATATCTTTTATAGAGATCTGGCAGCTGAGGTACGCTTAGCAAGTTGTTCGTTCACATCTTGGTAGCGATTATTTCTTCATTCTTTAGAGTTGTAAGTGTGTTTGAGAATGCATTATTTGGAAATAGATGTGTATTTGAGTGGTTGGAAAGATAACGGATTAAGATAAGTATGTGCAATACAAGTACTGTTTAATTTCATGTTAAAAAGTATAATAATGGGACTTCACGACCTTCAGCCTCCTGTGCCGGAAAAATTCATATATTCATTATAATGGTCTGATTGCAGATTGTTAACCCTCATGATACTGTGATAGAATTAAATCTATGCAGCTAGATTGAGAATATATACACATTTCTTTGTTGAACACTGGGCACAGTGGTCAAATTTTGCAGCCTACTGTCAGCTGATTGGCCGGCAGGCATCATGTGCAATGGTCATATTCCAGAACAATGGTCAGGCAGTCAGCAGGAAGTTGAACCCAAGGCACCTCAGGTTACTAAAGTTAAGATTCTTTTTTAAGGAGATTGTACTTGTGAAATGAAATACTCAAACAATTCAAAGCTAGGGACAGGTGCTGTGGATTTTTAGGTCATGAAATCCAACTGTAGTTNGTGAGTAACGGTGGAAGGAGAGCTGGGTGGATAGTTGGATGATTAGAGTGAGGGAAGAATGGTAAGTTGGATGGATGGAGAGTGAGTGAGTGAAGGGCGCGTAAGGGATTGGGGGCCAGGAACATGGAGAGGAGATAGAGAGAAGATAAGATGTACACAAGGAATGACAGAAATAGTGAAGGGGACAGCAGACTGGGTTGACAGAAGCTACGGAATGGGGTAAGAGAGACGCAATAGCCGGGATATGGAGATGTATGTACCACTGTGTGTGTGCTGTAATTTCTCTAGATGGGACGAACGGTTTATAACTTGTGGGATTATTATAATAGAGGAGAACGTCATCTCAGCCATGCTAAAGGCTGACAGTACCATTACGTGTCTGTTTTGGTGTTTTTTGTAAGGTGAAACGTTTATACCGTGAGGGTTTACGTTTATTGTAAGGAAGGATTTCAGCTTAGGGGTATTAACGTTGTCTGACTCAAGACGTTTTGGGACAAGGGAACTTTATGCCAAACAGGGATCATCGTGGAAAACTGTTGAAAATAGGAATGACAAGAAAGATGTGGGAAAGAGGAGGCATCTGTTGAGAGAAAATATGCAGCAAAGTCGATTTCGCTTTTTATCGCAATCTTACAGTGACGCGGGGGAAATTGCATCTAAGCGAAGTAAGTGAGTAAGCGGGGCATTTTTCTGGGTGGAATTTACAGTATTTTGTTTCCTGAAAATGTTGCGGTAACATGGAAGACACAATAATGCGAATGACTACTAAACGAACGTATTGTGTGTCCCAGTTCATGTCACAGATTCTGAGGTCAAATAATGTATTGGAGAAAAGAGATGACATGGCGTGTCAGGACTGAACATCCATCTTGCAAAATTCCCCTTTTTATGTGTGTGTCATTAATTACGCGTCAAATGTCATCAAGAATTCAACTTTAGACTAGACTAGACCAGACCTGACCTGACCTCCTTGGCTTTTGAAGTTGCAGCTTGAGTGTTTTTTGGTGGGTGGTGTTTACAATCCCCTGGTGTGAGCTACTCTAGTTAGGATTTTATGACTTCGAGACTTACATACCACACAATTACGCTCAAAGTGAGAAATTTTGCCTCCCTTGATCTTTAGAGACGGGTGGCTGTAGGCGTGTTTTGTAATGAGAAATTTAAATCTTCTTTGTGACGCAGGATGGGTGTAAAATTATGTTGGTTTTCAACCGCCAACGAGAGTAAGAGAGAGAGAGAGAAGGAGAGAGTGAGTGGAGAGAATGATTCGAAAGGGAAGTAAGGAAGAGGAGAAATAATAATTGGAAAGAAAGAGCTGGGCAGGAGGGAGAGGTGAAAATGAGGGTAAGGAAGATCGAAAAAAGAAAACCAAGAAAGATGAGAGAGAGATGAGCAAGATAGAAGAAAACAAATGTAAGCGGGAGGCATTTTCTTACTCTGGTAAGGTCAGTGTATTGCCTCCAGACTTGGCAAGATGCCCCAGATTACCACAGTGTGAGCTGAGACTCCAGGAAATAACGACGTTGGTAATAAATCAATAATAATGCGGTTTATAAGTACCGTATCCAGGCTATCGCCTGCTCTCGCGACTGCACACTATTATTACTCCCTAGCAGGCCAGGTCACTGTAGGACTTTCTCAGCTCCCTGAGAGGTATACAGTGCCGCTGCCTTTAGGAGGCGCTTATCACTAGCTTTCTGACAATATCTTTCACTGCCTTTAGCCAGGTACCCATTTTATAAACCGATGGACTGATGAAAATGTGGGTGAAATGCTTTCCTAGGGCACAACTCAACAATCATTCAAACAAACGAACAGAAAGACATATAAACCAAGAATGTAAGAAAGGAAAGGAGGGAAATGGTAGAGTTTGTGTTATGGTGAGGTGAGCACATCCGTGTTCGGGATAACAGAGTTATAGCTGTGTGATAGGCGATGTCCGTCGGTAACCCCTCACAGTGTGACTGAATCTACCCGCTAACGTTATAACTGGCGCACCTCCACAGACTAGTGATGGGCAGTATCTATTGTCTCTGAGGATCGATACTTTCGATGCTCAGTAGTCTCAATGTATGTCGATATCAAAACGCAGGAGTTGCAGTTTCGACAACATTTCGGTAACTGGCCTGGATTGAAAAGAAGTATTAAAAATATCTAGTTAAATGTATAATCTCTGTTAAGTATCAGAATCGTAATAAAAAAAAAAAAAACTTTCGATATTTAAAGCCATAAGGGTTGAGTGTCGCGATACCGAGTTTTGAGGTATCATCCCGCCACAAAGATACACAGGCCCACCGTTCACCATACAGACACAGACTATAATTTGAACATCAGACACTGTCAGACTTTTTCCATGATCTTCTCGCTTGATGTCTGCATTTGAAATACATCACATTATTCTGTTCTGTCTCAACATTTGGGGGTTTTTTTGTTTCTCTCTGTTCTCTCTCTCTCTCTCTCTCTCTCTCTCTCTCTCTNTCTCTCACTCTCTCTTCTCTCTCTCTCTCTCTCTCTCTCTCTCTCTCGATACAGTCATGACTTTCTTCCGTGTCATCTCATCAATGTGCCGTCCTCTTCCCGCCTCTCCATATACCTCATAGTACATTTCTTCATCCCGGTCCCACTTTCAGCTTCCTAACATTATTCTCTCGTTCTCCCTCTTTCTGTCTGTCTGTATCTGTATCTCTCTCTCTCTCTCTCTCGGACTCTCTCACTCGTTTTCTCTGTCTCTCTCTCTCTTTCTTTCCCTCTCTCTCTCTCTTTTTCTGTCTCCATATGAACTCCCCATTTATCTATCAGTATTTCTCTCATCTTTCTTGTTCCTCTGCACCTGACAGCGTAGCCCAATCCGCCCCCTCCCCCGCACTCCATTTTCCCTGTACGTCTGAGATTTTTTTTTTCCCTTTCTCTTCCAGCTCGCTCATTCTGTTGCATATTTCACAAAACATTTCGTACCCTTATTACATTTCGTACCCTTATTCTCTCTCGCTCACTCCTGTATGCGCACGACAGCTCTGTCTCTCGCTCTCCCTCTGTCTCCCTTGCTCTTTCTTTCTCTCTTCACAAAGATTCACATCTCGCCATTTTGTCACGATGTCTGAATACTTCCTTCATTTTCCCCCTTTGTCGCGCTCATATTTCATCTCCTTCTTTTATTCTTTCTCTTTCTCACCGCTCAATCACTCCCTATTTTATGCGTCCTTCTCTCAACTCTTAAGACAGTCTCTTCTTTTCGATGGAACTGAACTAAGCAATAGTCACAGTGTTAAGTAATTAGTCATTAATCCTCTAAGACCCACGAGTGAACATATTGTTAGAAAATGTATTGTTATATGTATTGACTATAGAGTGCACATGGCTTTGCTTAATGCAATATTAGAGACAAAAGTTTAAAACTCTGAGAACAATTATCATTATGTGGTCACAGAGGCCATATTATAGGAGTATAGTATGCTAGTTTTTTGAGGACTACCTTTTATCGTAATTAAATATCTTCATGTGCCAAATATGGGACAGTGGGTCCTACAGGGTTAAGAGCTATTTTGTAGAAGTGTTCATTAAAAGATATTGGTTGTTTTTATTTTTCTTATCCCAGACATGAGTCGTATCTCTAATACGCTTGGTGGAAAAGGGATGGTTTGCTTTTGATCTTTAAAGAAAAAATGTATGTTTAGCTCACAGTGACCACATTTATCCTCACAGGCTGTCAAAAGCCTAGGCTTTATTCATAAGTTTTATTTTCACCTATCAATGCTTTTTGTCTGTTTATTGGATCTCTATATTGGTGTGACTGATTTCTCTACACCCTTGATTGGAAATGTCATCTAGGCCTTTTCAGTAGAAATAAACATTTGCAAGGTTTTAAGCTTTTGCATCCTCAGCAGCTATTTCTTCTTTGCATGCAATATGGATAATTAACTCAATATATTTAGGGAGAAAATGCATACTGTGGTGCACAACGCCTCTTTTTGCTTTGCACAATTCCTCAAGGCAGGCCTTTATTCACAAGCCTGATTTTCCATGAGCTTTACTTTGTTTGTGTTTTTTAGTCTTCTAAGGTCTATTACAAGGCCTGTTATCACTTTACTGTACATATACTGTAAGTATGGCTGATTTTTTCTGCTGTCTTCATTGGAAATGCCTCTTCATGCTGAAATCTTCCTTCCTGCATTCTTTATGAACCTTCTTCCTGCATCCTTCATAATCATCTCTCCTGCATACTTTTGTTAATGTTTTCAAGAGGTTGGCCCAGCATCTTCCTATAACTCACTGAATACTGAAGATGTGCATAAATTTCCTCTACTGTATACTGCTTGGGGATTACGTGTAATTTGCTATGAACTCATCTTCCTCGCATCTGGCTTAATACTAAAGATGCATTATAACATCCTGCATTTTCACTAAACCAGTCCAGATCTCCCTTACTGCATACCATAGACTATTCTTGGAAAATGTAAAATGCTTAGTTTTAGTACAACAAATCAGTGTCATCTGGAAACTGATCAGTCTTCAGTGACTTAAGAGGGATCGAGGGTGAAATTTTCGATTTCGTTATTTCTTAACCTAGAGGGCTGAAACTTTACAGTAAGGTCAGATATGACTAAATATAAAGATTTTAATTTTTTTTTTTCATTTTGTTTAACTTGTTGCCATGGTAACGGCGGCCACATTGAATTTATATAAGCCGCAGGAAAATCTCAAAATTTCTAAAATTGCCTCTTTTATGTGCCCTATTTCAAACTTTATCATAAGTTGTGTATATTTCACAGGTACCTGGTTAGTTTATTTACTCCTGAAAGTGAAATTACCTGATCTGCAGGCCTTGAAAGATGATAACGATTTTTTTTTTTTTCAAAATTAAGGATATTGCCATAAAAAAAAAAAATTTTGTTCGCAGATCTGACACAAAATATATGTATTTTCACTAGCCAGGTACCTGTAATACACATATGTCTACTTGCCTGTCAAATTTGATGGGTATAAGATCATTCGTGGCTGAGATTTTGAGATTCTTGTGAACCAAACTAGATGAAAAAAATAATAAAGAAAACTAATGTCAAAATCTACCAAATCTTGTCATTTTCAGGACAAGGAGCGATTTACACCTTCTTAGAGATGTGTTTTGCATACTTGACTTATATCAGGATTTTCTAGGGATGTTACAATGTTCAAATTTGATGAAAACAAAAAATCGAAAATTTGAGGTAAAATTGATCAAATTCTCACCCGCGATTCCCCTTAAAGGGCACTTCTGTATTCTCATCTGTACACTGGAAACCTCAGGCCATATCTTTTATAGAGATCTGGCAGCTGAGGTACGCTTAGCAAGTTGTTCGTTCACATCTTGGTAGCGATTATTTCTTCATTCTTTAGAGTTGTAAGTGTGTTTGAGAATGCATTATTTGGAAATAGATGTGTATTTGAGTGGTTGGAAAGATAACGGATTAAGATAAGTATGTGCAATACAAATACTGTTTAATTTCATGTTAAAAAGTATAATAATGGGACTTCACGACCTTCAGCCTCCTGTGCCGGAAAAATTCATATATTCATTATAATGGTCTGATTGCAGATTGTTAACCCTCATGATACTGTGATAGAATTAAATCTATGCAGCTAGATTGAGAATATATACACATTTCTTTGTTGAACACTGGGCACAGTGGTCAAATTTTGCAGCCTACTGTCAGCTGATTGGCCGGCAGGCATCATGTGCAATGGTCATATTCCAGAACAATGGTCAGGCAGTCAGCAGGAAGTTGAACCCAAGGCACCTCAGGTTACTAAAGTTAAGATTCTTTTTTAAGGAGATTGTACTTGTGAAATGAAATACTCAAACAATTCAAAGCTAGGGACAGGTGCTGTGGATTTTTAGGTCATGAAATCCAACTGTAGTTTGTGCTTGCCATTCAGGAATACATACTGTCGTCAGTAATTAGTAGAGATAACTTCATGGATATAGATATGCCAATGAAGGATACCATTTCATAATTGTGGTGATGTGTATTTCAACTCTCAGTCATTATATATATATATATGCTTTTTATTGTGGTCTTTCATCCATTGTGCTGATAGCAGTTTTATTAGACGTGTACATACATAATTATTATATAAATGTTATGGGCTGTAACTACCTAGTTAGCGTCCTTCTTCCTTCCCTAGCATTAGTCAAGGCAAAACATTATCTTTCACACAAGCTTTAAGAATGCACACTAACATTGTACTCATGGGGGAGGGTGGGGACGATGGACTTTTACACCAACCTCCTACATTCACTATTCCCTTCATCCTAAGACTGCGGGTCCCTCCGGGAAAGCTGGGAAGGGGGAAGAGGGGCAGGGTGTAGTTACAGCCCTGTAAATCAATGCTTAAATAAATGATGCATTACATAAATTTGTCATCATTTGTTATCTGTTGTCTTTCATCGCCATTATTAAATGTTATGTCTCATGGCATTTCAAAACTTCACTGTTGTGATCACAGTGTCACATCACACTTGAACAGATAAACTGTATTGTAAATTATGTGTCTGGATATATATGGAAATCAAATAATTTCTTTATAATTGTATGTATTCTTTTTTCATGTCCTTAGTTACCATGCAGCCTCTGAGTCCAGACTTTTTGGTTACTGGCACCTATTGTTATCTCTTCTTTTGGCTTTATAAATGAAATGTGTTATTCTACAAATTCGGGTGTGATTTCAGAATTTTTTATTCCATGGAGGTTAAAGTATATCTTTTGCTGAATCTTTTATGGGGAAGAAAAGGGGGAGGGTGGTCAACACCCAAAACTTTTCATAAATGTCTTTCAAAAAGAGTCACCTTTCGATCTGACTAGGTCCCCACTTTTGTGTTAGGCTGGTTTTGACCATGTGCTATACAGGCCTAACTCACTTTATTTTTACAATTATAAGGCCCTAACTGTACCTGGAACTTTAAAATTGGATGTTCTACCTAGATTACAGGTCTTTTTACAGATTTCTACCCCACGACGTTGGCTGGCAGGGCCCCAAAAAAGGAGAATGTTCTTTATTTGTGCATTTATACACAAGCAGTGATTTAGTCCATTAATAGGTGCCTGAAACCTTAAAAGAGGGTCTCACTTATATGCCATGTTGTCCCTTTAGGATTCTAGGGCTGAAGTGTTGATTTCTGTAGCCCAATAAATTATCAGGGATAGGGTTACTGGCTTCATGCCAATCCTCTTTTGTTGCCTTTGTGACAAGCATGGTAGAGAGATAGTAGTCATATTCTCTGCATCCCCTATATTGGGCCACTAGATCTATACAAGTGTTTTTTAGATACCCTTAAGAATCCTTGAAAAAAAGAGCTTATAAGACCCACAGAAATTCTTATCAAGAAAGATAATCACCGCTGACATGCATTTTCATCACTAATAATAATCAGTAACTTGTAGTCTTTACTATGTAAAGGTAAAAAGTGAAATAGTAAAGTTAAACAGCTTTTTTGCCTCACTTTAATCTTGAAAACGTCCTTGAAAAGCCCCCAGGAGATCTTTAATTTTGGTTTTGAAAATTTTGTATGAACCCAGAACTACCCTAAGTATGTATTCAGTCTTCAGTACATTTTGGCCTTGAAGTATGTTGTGCTGGCAATAAAACACTGTTTTCCGATTATATCAGAGCATTCACAGTACCCAGTTAAAATGAACAAGATTCTTTCACAATAATAATACAGCAATAAAGTGTATTTATATAACAAATATTACAATATTAGCCTTGATAAATTTACAGAATATCCTAGACAAACACTGCTGTTATAAGACTGTGAAGGAATGAATGAACTCGCCTTTGTTTCTCAACATTTTTAGGTATTCTTCGTTGCCTGAGTGCATTTATTCTATATGTTGGGCAAACAGAATGGCATCCAGGATTATTAGGTTGACACAATGACAAGTACATGTTGTATTTTCTTTAACCATGCCTCAACTTAGACTGAATTGAAGTCACGGTAACAGGTAGACAGCCCCAATAGATAGGTGTTCTTTTCTCTTAGTCTTATTTAATAAAGAAAGATGAATTTACATGGTAAATTGTGCAATAGCGTTAGCGGCAATGACCTCTTATTAGAAGACATGACTCCAGGCAGCTGACATGTGATTGACTTTTACTTAATTGTGATCCTCAGAGACCAGTTACCCAGTGACTTTAATATAGAAAAAAAACGCATCCTAATTCCTTGAAAATTATTATAATAAAACAGAGATTGCAATAGAATGCAGTCAGCTCGCACAATTAAGTTCAAAAAGATTTGGTTCAAAATTCTCTTGTTAAACAGATATTTGGAAATACATGTGTTTTGGGTGGCCAGTGTACCACCTCTTCCTCCTCCCCACACCAAAAAACAACAAAGGAAACAAATTTCAGAGTTTAGTAATTTCAGTTTGTTAAATTTTATTCACTTGAAATTAAGACACCACATTAAGAGGGGAAAACTGTCTTTTAATGCTGCAAACTTCAAGTATCTAGATTCCATGGTTATGTCACAGCTTCAAAATTAAAAGCATGTGTTTAACAATAACATGCCATGAACACATCTAACACTCTAGTCATGTCATGTTTTGACCTGTGATTCTTAATTAATTTTCCATGACCAAGCCTTTAGATCAAAGAAATTTTCAACAGTTGAAGATTACAGTCGAACATGGATAACTTGAATTCTTTGGGACTACTGTAAAACAATTTCGGTACAGGATAGATAAAGGTCCTTTTTTTTTTCTTGTATGAGTTTGCCGAATTTTGAGGAATATTCAAAGTACTACTGTAGAGAAATGTATTGAAATCTAAAAGGTACCCCAGTTTCGACTTCCATGTGTTTGAGGTATTACAGCTTGATCGTGTTGGTATCTGTTAATAAGCTCAAACATTAAAATTTGTCCTCATTTCTTTTTAACTCTCAGTGTAACTGGACTTTGAATTAAGTCAACGTTCTTTGAGGCCACTTGTTATATACATGTAGCTACAAGGACTTTTTCTGCATGGTCTGTAGTGCACAAATATTTCAAGTCAGTGCAATCGAAAGGCACAATCAGAAAGTCTCGTTTTTATTTCTGCCCTGCAACAACTAAACACTGTATAATGTAATTTAGTCTGAGTATCTTACAGGGTTTTATTCGTTGCACAACAGATTATCTCACCATGAAGAATAATCTTTTTTGTCTATACATTCACCTGCTGTGGATATCTGCAGTCAATGATAAAGTGTTATGAGTCTTTATCAGTTAAGCTCAAGTAGCAGTGATTGTTTAGTATGATTTGACCACCAAGACTATGATGTTTGTCACAGAATTCTACTCCAGAATATTGTCTTTCACTGAGGGGTCGTCCTCTGATGGTGAAAGTTTAATAGAATGGAAGGAGGCAGTGCTAGGCAGAGAAAAGTTGGAGTCTGATAAATGAAATCTATAACATTGTATAGCATTATAAAACATATTCCCTTGAGGTTAAATACAGGTTGATTTTATTTTTTTTTTAATTCTTTATTTATAAATCCAGTAATTTTGGGTGGAATCAAATGCAGTTAGCTCGCACAATTAAGTTCAAAAGATTTGGTTCAAAATTCTCTTGTTAAACAGATATTTGGAAATATATGTGTTTTGGGTGGCCAGTATGTGATGGTGGGGGGGGGGGGGGGGGNACATGGAAAGTTTTTTTTAATGTTTTTTTTTTTTTTTAGGCACAGGAAAGAGGGTGGGGCAGGATGACTCCGTAAGGTTCTGCAAGTTCTAAATGGAATTTGACACTAAGGAGATGGGTGGGGTGGATGAGAGAAGAAGAAGGGGAGTTTGCACAAAGTCAGAAAGCTAACAGAAATGTAAACATGCAAGGGTGGAAAAGGGAAAGGAATTCTGAGGAGGAATTCTGACATGTGTTAGAATTTGATGAAGGTCATAGTGGCAAATAAACTTCACTCAATAGATTGGTCACTGGTCAGCATGCAAGTGGCACCCACCAAAACAACTAAAAGTGTGCACTGAAAATGTATGCTTATATTTTGCCCAACTTTTCAATTTCATGGATGTTTTTGTATGATTCAGCAATAGAATAATAATTGTTGTCCTTTTTTTTTTTTGTCACTTTTATATTAAACTTGCATTATATGAGTCTAGAATTATTTGGTTGACTGATTTACTTCTTGATTTTTTTGTTGTTGTTGTTATTGTTGAAGAGGTGTGACATTTTGCATTCTGTGGATAAGAGATTTATTACTTAGATGGGGATGACAATATGAGCGACTATGGACCTGTAGTTTCGGTTTGAAGTGTAACAGCACCCCTTTCACATGCCCTGTACACACAAAGGTCTTGAGGGCAGGGGTTGGAGGGGGGGGGCGACTTCTAGTATGCAGGGAGATTGTGTATATTTATTTTCTTTTTTTTTTGCCTGAATTGTTATAATGAGCGTATTACATGCTGCAGGGGTATGTAAAATGTAAATCATTTATTCGTATATATGTGCAGATTCACCACAAAAGAGCTGCATAATTATGTTGCAAACTATACGTAGAAAGCATAAAAAACACATACACAAAATAAAGGATACATTCACAGGTACACACAGACACAGACACATACAAGCTACACACAAAACACCCACACACGTCAATATAATTGCCATCCTTATTGCCACTATTATAGGGGGAAATTTCTCTCAGACATGTTGATTATTGAATTTATGCATATGCAAAGTACAGTGTATATAGATCTTCAATCACTCGGAAAAGACCAGGTGCCTGCAAACAGCAAGCTGAAAAGTGTTCATGGTGATTCTATAGTTTAACGAGACTTAAACATTTAGGGCAGTTATAATGTGATGACTCTGTGACGCAGGGCTGGATGGCCAGGCAAAGCTTGGGTCTAGGAGGGCAGTTTGAAAAGTTAAATTAGGATTCAGAACATGGCAAAATGAAATACAAATCTGCAACTATATGGGACCTGAGGGAATAGCTTTTTGGAGCATCCACATATACCCAACTTACGGATTGAAGGGACTGAGGTCATTTCAGCTAGGCTGCACAAGCCATCTTTGTGCTGATCAATACTGATCATCTAGTTTACGAACAAGGGAGGAAACTGCATACAAGTCAAGCTACAGATCCGCCTCCAGAATAAATATGATTGTGTCCCTTGGAAGTTTTCGCGGCCCTCGCTTTCTCTTTTTGTCTCTGCTCTCTCTCTCTCTCTCTCTCTCTCTCTCT